>PVLD010004763.1:0-95292 GCA_004027595.1 Dinomys branickii
GAAGAAGGGAAGGGGGGAGGGAAGAAAAAGGCAGTAGAGGGGAGAGAGGAGGTGAAGGGGAAAGACTAATTGTGACAAAAAAGGTGTCCTTATTTGCAGTTGATGTCATTTTCTTTATACAAAATCCCAAAAGCTTCAGAATGCTCAAAAATTTTAAAAATAAAGGTAGCTTTAAAAAATAAGTTTATGTAATATAATTTTTAACACATGAAATTAAATTCTAACTTTTTCACACTAGCTATATATGAATGGATGATAGAATTTTTAAAATAACACTTAAAAGCAATCAATATAAGACATTCTTAGGTGTAAGTCCAACAAAATGCATACTTGTGTAGACCTGCAAGCTGACCTTTGCAAAATGCTGATGAATTGTGAGAAAGACCGAATTGAATGGGAAGATTTGCCTTGATTAGAGGTGGGAAGGCTCAACACTGTATGGACGATGCTCCATTTTAGTCAAATTCTCTGTGTTTTAAAAAATATTGACAAAATAATTACGAAGCTCATATAATCAGGCAATGCAATTAGAATAGTTAAAAGTGTTTGAAAGATAATAGTAGAAATATATGAACGCCTTTTAAGATTTAATGTGAAATTAAATTAAATGTCTAGTAATTTAAGATTCATTAGTGATCTAATGAACATGTTAATCAATAGTAAAGATTGAAAAGTGAGAAAATAGACCCACACAAATATGACTATTTGATCTTCAACAAAAGTACAAAAGATATTCAGTGGAGAGATGATAGTCTTCATAATAAGTGGTATTTAATATTAGTCTGAAGAAATTTATCATTTTTGCAGAAAAATTTGGTGAAAAAATTCGCTTCAGTTAAAATCTATTTTGTTCCTATTGTTGAGATATTTTTATTTTATGCTTCTCTAAGTTCATCAGTCATATTCCTTAACAACGAAGTGATTTTTTAAAAAGAATTCTTAATGTTTTGCTCCTCTATCTTTTCATTCCCTATAGGTTCTGATAAAAGATCCGTTTTTGTTCAAGTTATTGTTTCCCTTAATGAGAAGTGACTTTTTTCTCTAACTGAATTCGTGATTTTCTCTTTGATATGCTATAGTGTAGGAGGTACCTAAGAATGCTCTCCTTCTAGCTATATTTCTTGGTAATTACAGATATGTTTGTATGTGTAAATTTGGGCTATGTTTGAATATTGTAATAATCTGGAATTATTCTGTCTGTTAGCTGAAAGGAAAGCCTGACAATGAGCTGCACCTTCAGAAAATAATGAAATGGAGTGAAAACGACATGTATCTGTGAAACCAGGACAAACTTTACTTTTAGTTCTTATAATGCCTCATACATAGTATAGACAATACGCATATATTATATATGTTATAATTTTGTGTATAGCATATGGTCTTAGATTATCACTAAGTTTCAACATTTTGGGGCAAATGACACATTTGCTATATACAGATTGCAACATTTGAAGAGGTGCATCTCAGTTCTGAAGCAATAAAAATAATGGGTACAGACATAAATAACCGGTATATAAGTTGAAATAAATGCTAAAATGAGACACAGACCAAAAGATAAAAAGTGGAAAAATTGTACTGAGGGCTGCTGTTTAATGTGTATCGGTATATAAGGTAGAATAAACATTGAATCCTGTAAACAAATGAGAAAATAGAGATTAGATCAGAAAATAATGAAATAGAAAATATGAAAAGGAGAAGATGAAACTGAGTTTGGTTCTTTGAAAGAAATAGAATTGTTTCTTGTAATATTTGTGAAGAAATAGCAAGTATATGAAAACCAAATTAATATAAGAACACATGTAATATATACAATATATACAAAGTGCCATCACATGGTTACAACTCATTTGAAAATTTGCATGGAAAATGTAACAAATCCAATTTTCTATAGACAAATACAGCTCGGGAAAATTTCAACAAAGAACATGTTCACATAAAGAAAGAACCCTGGAGACCAATGGGTGACAGATGTCGCAGGTAGATCACCCTCACGCCCTCGCATAAAGAATTAACATAACATGTTGGATAGAATAAAAATTTGTTTTCAATTTAAATATGTATGGACAATGTCAATGGAAATAAACTTGAGAACCTTTGAGAAGGAGAGTTTAGTAACACCTGTAGCAAATTCATCGTTGCTGGAGAAATTGTAAAGCATTTTCATTAAATTCGGCAACAAGCTATCATCTCCAAGTTCTAACTAAAACAACAACAAAGGAAAAACGGGAAACAAAAGAAAGGGAGGAATAGGAAACGAATACACTGTCTTTACTCCTGAGTTTTGTGATCCTTTACGTAGAGAATTCAGGGAAACTTACATATGTAGCTGAAGTTTACAATAATAAGCTTTACAAAAATGAAAACATCCTTTTTTTCCATAAGTACAGGAAAAATGCATCCGCAAGAAGTTTAGCTTTGCTCTTTCTCTGTCTTACACTCTTACATTTGATCTGTGCTAGTGAGTTGGCGTGGCTCCCGTACACCGCTCAATGGAAATATGAAAAGGTCTGTTTCCTCTGCCTTCCAGGGAGAGGGCCGCAAACTTTCAAAACTGAGGTGCACAGGTGAACTGTGGATGTTCTTTGTCAACTGAAATGGTCCTTAACATTTTCTTCTTCAATCGGTCAGTAAATTTAAATTCATGTTTCCGATGTTACGATAGTCTTGCATTTTTAAATAAAATGCTACCTGGTAATGATATAATCTTCAATAAATGCAAAAAGTTCAAATTTTTGATAACATATTTAGCTGTTCCTGTCTATACCATAAGGAGATTAGTACACTAGTAACCTTGCTCAATGTGGTTGTCACAGTGATGCTCATATAATGAAAAGAAATTTGGCTCCTGTTGCTGCTTTTGCCTCTTTGAAATAACTTGTATGATGGGTCGTTTCCTTCCTGCAATTCCTATTTCGTATTCACTAGAATACTTCTCTGTGCTTTACCGCTTACATTTTCATTTTTACCATTATTGTGTTTTAAAGTAATATTTTTTCCTGATTTTAAAAGAATGTTTGCATTTTAATTTATGCATCTTTATTGTTCCAGATGTTTTGCTAAGATTGGTCTGTTTTTTTATCTCCTATATCTGTTGGTTGAGTTTCTTATTAATTACTAATGTTGTTTACTTTTATCTTTTTAATCTTTATTTTTTGCTTGTACCCATTAGTTCATTTATCTTATTAATTTTTCCAAAGACATAACCTTTTTATTTAGTTGGTCCTTTTTACTGCTTCTTTGTTCCTTATTTAATTACAAACATTATGACAGAGCAACTAATTGATTAATTCATTTCTGATCTTATCATCATTTTTCCCTACTTTTTATATTATTGTTTTTCTTATCAGGCTTTTGAATTAAAGTTGAATTCATTTATTTGCAATCATAACTTTTAATTAATATTTTGTAGCAAAATGCTACTTTTTAACAGTTTATAATTTCCATTGTGATCTTTTTTCCTTAACTCAGGTTATTTAATAACATTAAAACAATCCAAAGTTTTTCACTGATTTTCTCCTGTTAATTTTTAATTTAATGTCATTTATTGTCAATGAATATGGCCCTTTGAGTATTTTGAATTCCTGAGACTTGCTTTCTGAAGTCATTAAAAACATTTTAATGTATTTGAAAACATCATATCTTTATCTTTTAAAACAGAATTCTATGAATGTCTATTAAATATTTTTATTTTCCTGTTTACAACTCTGGCTTTGGTAAGAATGTACTATCATTTTAATGTGTCAATTCACGACAGATCTATTTTAAAATTTCCTCAATAATTATATATTAGTCATTCGTTCTGAAAATTCTGTCAGTTTGAGCATGACATTTCCTCACTGAACAGTCCTCCCTTTTATCTTGGCAATTTAGAAAACTATTTTTAGCTTTTAAAGTAAAGGTTAAATTTGTTTGTAATCCATAGCTAGTTAAATTTACTTATATAAAAGTCCATTTCTGTGCTCATCATTATGAATCTTACCTCTGAGTATGTGTTCTTGTGGATGAAATGGGTACTAAGCTTAATGAAAGTCCATGGGTAATAAACTCAGAATTTATGTAACTGAAATTATCTACTCCAGAATGCTAGAGTCAGGTTCATCATTCTGTGCAGTTTTTCTTCTCTCTGAATCCTTTGACTCCTTTCCAGTCTTTTGTTCCTCTGCTTTTCCTGAGTCTGCTCTTACGAATGTCTGGCAATGACCTCTGTTGCCTAGTCCAGTAAAATGATGTAGTCTTCGTTTGCTTGGACCTATAAGCAGCATTTGATACTGTTTACCACTTCTTCAAAATGAATTCTACAGTTCAGCTTCATAGTACTATTGCCTTCCCTAATATTTTTAGCAGACTCACTCTCTTTCTCTTGCTGGATTTAAAGAAGCCATTTTGTTTTAAAAGGACCTAAAAAAGTTGCTGTGTGACAAGGAATTGCAGGCAGCCTCTAGGAAGATCTTGAGGTGCTGAGAGTGTCCAATAGCCAACAAGGAACTGGGACGTCCCTCTTAGAGCTGCAAGGGAATTGATTATGTCTTCAACCTGAGTGAGCTTCAAAGCAGATCCATTACCAGGTGGGTCGCTGTACAAAAGTCAATCCCTTGCCAATATCTTGATTATAACTTTGCTCAGTACCCAGATAAGACAATAGGACTTGTGATCCATAGAAGCTTGAGATGACAAATTCTTCTTTTAAATGAGTAAGAATGTGAAAATTTGTTATATACAATGATAATGAATAGAATGCTTCATAGGTCATATACCCTTTCTCTGTATAGTACTGGGGGGCTGTCTGGTTTCTTTGGGTCAATGTAACATCTGTAATTTTAAGTATGTTGCTATGTGAAGCAGTTAGTTTTTAAAATTCATTGCTATGCAGTATTTTATTATGTGGACATACCACAATTGCTTTATCTATTCTATTTTTAATAGATACTTTGATTTTTCCAATTGGATTACCACTAGTAAATCTGTGAAAATCATTCTATATATTTTAGGTAGAAATGAATATTTTGAGTATACAAACATAAATTTTATTGCAAAGTCATAAGTTCTACATGTATTTAGTTTAGTTTAAAGAGAATAAAAATAAGAAAAAAACTTTAAAAATGATACCAAATTTCAAAACAAAATCAGAGGAAATTAACAATGGTTGTTATATTGTACATTGTTACCTTCAAAGTAATTGTTCAGATCTGCAAATGTCAAACTGGTCAAAAGAATTAAGCATTAACTATTCCTTACAATAAACCAATAGAAATTAGTAGTACAATTATCTTGGCTACCTTGTGTGTGTGTATATACATAAATTTTTTCCTTCCTTCTTTCTTTTCTGCTTTCCCTAGCAATTTCTTTCCCTTTCATAATATCTATTGTACCTTTCAGATTTTATTTACACTTTCAGTTTCTTACACTAGTTTTAATAGGTAGTCAAACTATTTTTCAAAGTGATTATAATATTATGAAATCTCATCCACTAATAAATAAATACCTTGATATTGACAGCCTCTATAATTTTAGATATTCTTCTGTGAATGTAGTAATAGCCTACAGGGGTTTTAACGATCATTCTCTTGATAACTAATGATATCAGTTCTCAGTTCTCTTTGAAATATATGGACATATAACTATATCATTTAATATCCTTTTTGGTAAAGTACTTAATCATATCTTTTGCTTATTAGTTTGGTATATTCTTTCTTTTATTGATTTGTAGGGTTTTAAATATATTCTGGATAGGAGTGTTTCATCACTATATACATTACAAACATCTCCATTTTTACCAGTATGGAAGTTAATACAATAAGTTTTTAGAAGAAAATATGGGAAAATAAATTAATGACCTTGAAATAGGCACACATCTGGTAAATAAGACATAGAAAGTTCTAAAATTGAAGAAAATATTGATAAATTGAGTTTACAAAGCCACTTGAATATGCTTATTTTAATAATTCCTTATAAATTTTAAATAATCCCTCTTATTGTTATTGTCACTTTTATAAGTATTCATTATCTTTCATGGAGATTTATTTCCTCAGCTAGCTTGTAGTTTATAATTATTATTATTATAAATAGAATCCATTGTCTGTTGGATTCAACACTTTCTGGACTGTGGAAAAATCTTTTAATAATGGGGCATTCTTTTGCCATTTTGCAACTTCACTAGTTATAGATGAATTTTGGATTTAGTCCCAATTTGTGATCTGTATTACAATGTATATTGGAGACTTACATCTATCTATACTTTGTGCAGGCTCGAATATCTAACATCTTTTCAATGATCACATCTATAGCCAGAGGACAAGGATATAACTCCTTGTTTTTTACCTAAGCTGATAGGTGGTAGCTTTCAGTCCTTACTTCATGGATAAGAAAGTGCTTGACAAATTCCAAGTTTAATATCTCAGTTCCAGTGTTTATAATGGTATGGCTGGGCTTGTACTGTTTCATTATAAGTAAGGGGAAAGAAATCCCACATCAGTTCAGTCTCCAATGAATCCCAAATCCCTTCTGTGTTTGCTCTGTGTTCCCAAAGCAGAGTATTTAGGGCTGTGCATGATAATGTCTCTGAAATATATATTTTACTAAATGCCAGACAAGACCATGAAGTTAGGGTCTTAGTCATCTCTATATCTATGTCCCTAGCATACTAACTTGTCCTAAGTTTATTGATTGCATGAATAAATTAAGATTAAATTTTATCTTTTTTCCAGAGGGAAGTGTGAAGAAGATATAGTTGGAATCCATTTTCCTGAAGACTGTCTTGAACATGATTCCATTCTCATTTATTTAAGTTATGACCATTTGACAAGAGTCTATAAGAAAGGGGACATGATAACACTTTTGTCAATACTTTGAATGTGTCAATAGTGGAAAATCTCTGCTGTGTAGCCTGTCCTGGGAACAACTAAGCAGACAATACCCATTATCCATGTGTCATTTTCTGGTTGAGGACATAAAAACAGACCAAGGCAAAACCCAGTGCATCTTTAAATTAGTAGCACAGATCGATGCCCATATTTCTTAGTGTCATGTTTCATTATGTTGAACTATTTATGTCATCGTAACCCAAGACATCTTAATGCAACCTGACATCCAGGTTATGTTGCATTAAAAAAAAAATAAGAAGTTATTGCACTTTGTTAATGGGTTGGAAAGTATTCCAGGACTTGTTTTCTGCTCAGCAAAGGACTATTACATGTTGTGTGTGCTGGGAAAAGTGGGGGCTCAGTTGTGTTATAAAGGTTGAAAGGTCAAAGACATTCAATTGAAGTCTGTCAGATATATTTTCTTAGCTTGTCCTCTCACCTCTCTATTTTGTTTTTTGTAGCAGTTCCAATATTTGTTCTGTAGTAGTAAAAAAGTCTTCATATTAGAATTTAGAGATGACTACTTAAATTGGAACTATTCACCTCACCAGACCACCTCACCACACTTGCAAGTCTGCAAGTGAAAATATCAGTCATTTTAAAATATTTTACTTGAACACTATACTTTCCAATAAACTTTTCCTTGTTACCATATAGTCTTTTTCTATCTTCCTGAATTATCATAGTAAAACATGTCTACTAATAGTTAGTATGCTTATATTCTAAATGACTATAGATTTTATGCGTGTGCATGTGCATGTGTGTGTGTGTGTGTGCGCGCATGTGTGTGTACGTGGTACTGGAGAATAGAACTGAGGACCTCATGCATGCTAGGTGACTAATGTACTACTGAGCTGCATTCCTATCCTCAATTATTATA
The DNA here is from genome assembly GCA_004027595.1 of Dinomys branickii. Classification (NCBI taxonomy): domain Eukaryota; kingdom Metazoa; phylum Chordata; class Mammalia; order Rodentia; family Dinomyidae; genus Dinomys; species Dinomys branickii. Next base: position 7,741 of record PVLD010004763.1, read on the forward strand.
TATATCTTAGCTCTCTTAAATATCTTAAATTTCTCTTGCATGCAGGCTAATTTGATTGCTGAAGCTTACTGATTTTTCTAATCTTATGTGTCTATAAAAATAATTAAGGGAGTGTTTAGAAATTTGATACCTCGCTATATACTTACTACTGCTGAAATATAGTGTTCTAGGGTAAGAACAAGTAATCTGTCTGCATCTGTAACAAAAGCCTTTAGGAAAATAAATACAAACAGTACCATACCTAACACATCATAGTTGAGCTTCTAAAACTGAAAGATAAGAGATAAAGGGTCATATTAGAAGCTGCTCGGAAAAGCAACACATAATCAACAGCAGAACCAGAAAGATGCTTGATTTCTCCTGAGAAACAAAGAAGACAATAGAATGATCATGGTCAAAGTGCAGAAAGAAAAAACCCAAATCACCTAGTGACCGAGAATCTGCATGCACTGCAAATACCCTTAAAAGTAAGGAGGAAATAAAGATATTTAAACACAAAAGCAACAAAATTTCCTGCTCACAAACATAGAGTATAAGAAATACTAAGGAAGATTTATCAAACTGAAGGATAATAATGTCAGATGGAAAAATGCTTCATAAAAAATAAATGAAAATTAAATGTAAATTTATAAGTTAATATGAATATAAGACTTTTAGTTTTTATTTTCTTAATTTCTTTAAACAACAAATGACCCAAAGCAGAAACTACATTGTTATGTGGAATTAAAACCTATACATATGCAGAGATAAAAATATAAAAATAGGTCTGCAAACTTGGCACTGTGTAGTGTGAAGTGTGAACTGCTGGAGTATTACCTCTGAGAATGTCTTGATAAATGAAGGATAGATATTGCAATTCCTAGAGCAATGAGGAAAAATAATAAAAATAATTATAGTTAAAAACTCATAGAGTATAAAACACTTATCAAGAAATCCTATATTATATCTCATGAATTTTAAGAAACTGAAATATAAAGCATTGTTTCCTTACCACAATAGGATTAAATTTCAAATCACTAAGAAGTTAGGTAGAAGAATATACAATTACTTAGGAATTAAAGTATATATTTTTAAATATTGCATGGTTCAAAGAAAAAACCATAAGAGGAAATATTTTGAATAAATTATAATGACTACTGAAAATCTTTGTACATTTTGGGTATAAAAAAATTGGCCTTGAATGGTTGAAAGTAAATAAAAAACTTGACAGTATCAAATGAGAATGTTGAGCAACTGGGACTTTCATGCATTGCTGATGGAGCTATAAGGCAGTACAACCACTTAAGAAAAAAATCACGAAGCAGTAACAAGGAAAGTAAAACCTTTGTCTATAAAATGACTTACATGTTTTTAATGGTTTTATTCACAACAATAAAATTTTTAAACCACCCAAATATCTATTAATAAGACCATGGATGAACACATCATGATATATTTAATGAAATATTCCTCAGCAGTTAAAATGCACAAACTGCTGATGTTTCCAATAGGAGTGAACTTCATACATGTTATGTTGCGAAGAAGTTAGTCCCAAAGAAGTACTTGTTTGGTGCCTGTCTTAGCCACTTTTGCATCACTAGGGCAAATATCTGATACCCATAACTTTAAGGAAGAGACATTTATTTGGGTTGCTGTTTTAGCCCATGATTTGGTGGCTCCAAGGAAGGAAAGCCGTGATGCAAGGCCATGGCAGACAAAATCTGTTCAATCAATGGCAAGTAGGAACCAGAGAGAAGGAAAAAGAAGGAGCCAAAGGACAAGAATGCACCCTTCAATGTCGCCTATCTAGTGTCCCAACTCCAACCAAGCCCCAGCTCCTAATAGCAAGTCTGCTATGGTGTCTCCATGACACACCACCTGCCACACACATGAGATATTGGGTGGCTATTTTAGACCTAACCCTAAGCATCCTACTTATATGAATTTCTAGTAAAGACAAAACTACTTATGGTCATTGGAAAAAACTTTAATGTTCGCCTGCAACAATGGAGAAATTGATCAGAAATGGGCACACAAAACTTTCTGGTATGATAGAAATGTGTATGTTAGTTGCGATGAAGGTTAAATAGGTGTATGTGTTTGCCAAAGCTTCTTATACTAAACATTTAAAAATTACATATCTTATTGTATGAAATCAATACCACAGTAAAGTTTGTGATGTGAAAAGTCCAGAGTTCATTGGCAGATATTCTGATTTGGCAGGTTTGTGGTGAGAATCACCTGTACTTCTTAGTTGGTCCTAAAGAATGGTACTCACTAATCATATGTCTGAAAGGACTAACCTGACATAATATTGTATGCCCAGAAATGCTGATTGCTTTTCAAAAATATATTAATTAATCATTAATTTTAATGCATTTGTTGCCCCTGAATTCTTCTTTTTGCAAAGAAAATGTATACCAACATTTAAAATTTTTTTGCCATATATTGAGCTTTATAAATTTCCCTCAAACTAGGAAAATGTAAATCTAACTCTACATTGCTTCTTGTTCATGACAGTAACTCCAGTGTTTGCTTTTGCTAATGTACTCTCTCTCCCCAGAAATGCCTCCCCTTGGTCTCCTGTCTGCCTTGTTTCCTTTGAAAATCTAATGGCATAAAGAAGCCCTCTCCAACCAGGCTTGTTGCTAGTATCTCACCAATAATGATTCCCCCCCCCTTGAAATCCTGTAGTTCATATCGACTGATCTGTTCTGTCTGGCACTTATCCACATTGTAGAGCTATCTCCTTCCCATGTGACTCTTTCCAATTATTTTGTAAACACTCGTTGAAAACGTTTTTGCTTCTCAGACTCATAACTAGTCTTCTCTTTTTATGTTAGTAAAATTAGAATGCTCAATAATGTGTTTTTAAATTAAGAACGTGGGTTTTGGGATTAGATGTAAGTTTGAGTTCCAATACTGCCACTCGCAAACTATAATATTGAAAAACTTACTTGTCTTCATCCAGAAATAGAACTAGAGGTTCTGATCATTAGGTTATTGTATGGATTAAGGTAGGTAAGGTACATAGAACACTTAGTACATTATCTGGTGCCTCAACACATTCTGTAAATTGTTGTTGACAGGGAAGTTGGTAGTAACATGTCATTATTTTGTAGTTCTGATATTGTCATTTATATTTTTAGAGATGATATCATTTGAGACTGAATGGGAATTTAGAAATATCTGGTTTAATTCTCGTATTTCTGTATTTAGAAAACAGGCCAAGGAGGAAGCAGCCTGTCATTGATTATTTTATTTTATTTTACTTTTTGGCGGTACTGGGGGTCAAACTCAGGACCCTGCGCTTGCTAGGCAGGCGCTTATTCCACTGAGCTATATCCCCAGCCCCCTGTCATTGATTATTAAAAGAATAGTTTTCTAGCTTCAAAGCTTATGTTCTGAATTACATACCTTATGTTGCAATTTAGTACCATTTTGGCTATATAGAGAGAATATTTTTTCCCAGATAAAGGAATAAAATCCTACTCTCCATTTAACAGGAAAAGTGAACCTTAGAATTTTCTATCTTTTAAAAGAGTTTGAACATTTTTCTTTAAAATATAAACCCTGAATTTCTTCCCATTATGCTCTGACTGCTTATGTGTTACACAACTCATAGGCTCTCCATTTCTCCCCATGTCCATGTTAACCTCTCAAGGAGTAAAACAATTCACTCTGTTATTAACTGTTCACCCCAGGGCAGTGATCTCAACAGTTGAGGTTAAGTACTTCTGACCTATTTGGGTTATGCACTATTGGTCAGTTAATCCTTGAACACGAATTTTAATGTCTTACCCATAGAAATACAACCCTGATGAGGAAGCCACCATAGCCTATCAATAAGCCATTTCTCCTCTGCCATCCAGAGTGCCACAAAATGCTATGCTGAGAGGAGGTCCGTGGGGATTTGAAGATGGCAAGAAGAAAAGAGATTGGACAGATGAGATCTGAACATGAAAAATAGAAGTTTTAAATATTAAACTTTAAGGATATACTTAAGGTCCATGAAGGTGGAACGATGTGGCTTTTGTTGCAATCTTTGTAGTATATTTGCTGTAGTGTTCATCCTGTTCTCCTCCAGTGAGTGTTGGGTAGATTTTTCAGGTCTCCAGGCTTTGGATGGTGCTGCAGCCATCCCTCTCGCCTCACGTTTTTATCGCCTGCCTGGTGGCTCCCTGAGTGTCTGTGGCTAAGTGCCCTAAGAGCTGCTGATTATTGTGATTTCCTTTAACCAGCTCGACACATTCTTTGCTTTTCAATTTTTGATGTCAGCCCTTAATGTGTTGGGCCAAACACGCTGGAGCTTGTTAAGATTCTCCAAATAGCTTCTTTGTGCTGGAGAAATCACACCAGTGACAGGCCCTCAGCTCTTGGATCTCCCTGGAGCGTTTATGCATGTGCTATGCCCCCTACTGTCCCCATCACTCTTTCTCACAGAGGCGGTGACATTCAGAGCCAGAACTCAGACACCAAAAACACTTATTATTTTTTAAAACTTCATTCCTCTCTATATTTTGCCTCATTCCAATCCAAATGCTGAACATAATAAAGTTGCCAAAACTCTCCCTCCATTGGAGTGAAAACCATTCATTTGTCGTCGCAATTTAAGACTCCTGACTCCAAATAGAAGGCTATCCTCTGTGGACGTAATGGGACATTTAGCAATTCATTCATTTTCTTCACATGCTACTTATTTAGGCACTCAGCGGTTGGCGGCTTTGATGTGGAGTGGTGAAATTATAAAGACATTACATATCATAAAAATATAAATGAAAGAAAACACAGGCCCTCTTTTATATCAAGCTAAATTGACTGCTGTCATATTAAGGGTATTTTGTTTTATAAATTATACCCGTTTCAAGGTATTCCCTCATGTGAATCAATACTTTGTCTTTTATTTCTTTTTTCTTTTCTAACAAAACAGGTTTCCTTTCCCAGTACATTGAAGTAAAGACTCTCAGGGCTCAAATATTGAAATTAATGTGTCTGGTACCGTACTTGACCTGCAATTTGCAATGTTGAGCCAGCAAAGCATTCCAGTCATGCATGATTTGCCAAATCATGTATTGGGCATAACAAAGGGATTTTGGAACCAAATTAGATGCGTGAATTATATTCTTCAACATTTATTTTCTTGAAAAGTTTCCACAGGTAGAGCTACCTTTTAATATGTGCTCCATGAAGCTAAGATTGTTGTACTAAAGACACTTTGAACTCCTTAACAACCTATTATGTGTCTGTCCAGTTTAAGTGTGCTTAATCCTGTGCCAAGGTCTGCCTCCTGCTGGAGGACCTCACTGGCAGGGAGAAGATGACAGCTGGAAAATGAGAGATAAAGTATAGTTACCTAGCCCGGCATGTCTCAGGGTCTGGGATGGAGCTGGGCTATTTGGTAAGGGCCATCATGAAATCGTTGCTGGAGACCCAGTGGCTCCTGGAACAGTCAAGTTAAAGGAGGACAGGCGGAGAGATGAGAGGTCATGAGAGAGCAGAAGAAAAGGTAAGCGTGCATCTTGGAAGGGAAGCTCAGCAGAAACTAGCACAGCAACAATAAGACCAAGGTCAGTAGAAGGTAAAGGAGATGGTGAGATTTGCTGGAATGTTCTAAGTTAAAATGCTATTGTTTCTAAATGTTAGAAGCTCCCCTTCCATATGATCAACTGTTTTTGTCTAGAGTTGGCTGTTTTCATGAGCCAAAAATAGATATTTGGGAAGAAGTGTTTCTGGGGTCACGTGATTTGACCTAAGGCTGTTTTGTTCCATCTCAAGAATGGCTCGTTCTTACCATTATTACACTATTCAGTAAAGTGTGTGTGAGACTGCTCTTTTTTTTCCATTCCTTCCCTTTTCAGTGAATCACTGCATTATTCCATTCTCACATGAGCATTTCCTTGCCTCCTTAGTGACTTGAGCTGAAATTTACTTGGTATTTATTTTTAGCATGCACATTGGGATTTAGGGGTGGATTGTCAGGAGGAAATTTCTACTAATTAGTGACAGATTCCCAGCCAGCTCAGCTCTCAGTCTGCTCTTTCCTCTGTGTCGTCCTGTCTTCAGCTCAGAGTAAAGACCGTGATGGCTTAGCCACCTCTGCCCTACTCAAGTTGCTCCCTCCTTCCTTGTTAGAGCTTATCTAGTAACTGTAGCAATGATCTGCAAATTATAGTGTAATAAATTCTTAATCCAGTTTTATTTTAACATCTTCATTAATTATGTGGAAGAGGGAGACAACCACCTGCTAATTAAATTTTCGGATGTTGCTAAATTGGGAGGAGCTGCAAACCCAACTAGGAGGCAGAATACAACATAAAAGTATACATGGAAGTTGTGAAGAAATTAGGAGGAAGCAGGTAGGATAGGATGAGGTTAGGACTAAAAACAAAGACATTGAGACTATTAAGAAAGGGAGAATAGCAGGTATATCATCCTAGGGGCAGGAAGCAGCCTGAGGGACCAGGCCAGCTGTAGATACGATGGAGCAATGACAGGAGGTTCAGAGTCGGCAAGGTGACATGGGTCGATTTTCTCCTCTGCCCTGTGGTTTCATCATAATGACCTTTGAAGGCAATCAGAGCAAGAGCTACCTGATTTGGTTGATGGCATTAATTAATGAGTGTTCTATGATTTAGCCAAAAGTAGAAAAGCAGTATGGAGAGAGAAAATAATTGGTTATTTTTCTAGTGTGATGATAACTGTTATTAACCTTTGTTGAGCTAAATTTAATTGAAGTTGATTATGGGGAACATGGAATATGTGGGCAACAATAATGGAAGAGAAAAACAGTCACAGTGATTAAAATGGGTTTCTTCTATTAAATATGTTTGCTCCTTCTTTGGCAATTGCCTAGGTTGTCTAGATGCTGAGGTGTTTGAGTGACTGATCCATGTCCCAGGAATAAAACACCCTTGGTGGCTTTATTAACCCTTCCAGAGCAGGTTAGATGGAGAGCTCAGCTGGGATGAGTGGCTGCTGAGGCCACAGAGGTGTATTCTGAGCACTGTAAAGATTGGCACTTTTACGTGGAGGGCAGATTTTTTTTCTAGACCATTAACTAATCCCCATCACCACTTTTCCAGTGGACATTTAGTCAGCTTTTCATGTTGGGCACAGAATCTCAGCACTGTAAGCCATATAGTTATTTATTTAGGGTTTTAGCTGCTAAATATCACTATAAATGCTGCTGTAAGCTTGCTTAGCTTCCCCTCCATGTATCCCATTGGTTACCATGGGATACTAAATGAAAAAGTACAAATAGATGAGTGTGCAGAGCACACCATTCCCAGAGCTAGGTAAAACCCCAAAGTAGTACTTGTCCTGCTGGAAGGGAGAGGCAATTTCATTACATACGAAAAGAGTAGCACCATTATGACTCCTTTCTACAGCAGAAATTTTTCCATTTAGTCTATAGACCTGAAATCCTGGGAGGCTGTAGAATATGGCCTCTCTTTCCTTGTGTCTGCACAACACTTAACAAGAGGTGCACACAAAGGAGACGCCCTGCTTGAGAAGGACGGTATTAGAGAGTAATACCTCTTCCCCTCACATACTTACTTTCCTCCATTTACAAAAACATAGGAATAAATTGCAGTCTTTTACAACTGTAGTAAATGCAAGGTTGTGGGTCGATATGACACATTTTTTAGTCCAGTAAAAATCAGGTAGCTGTTTCGCCAAAGAGTATCAAATGGCTCTGCTCAGAAAGCATTCATTGGCTTCTGTCAACTCCTGGGTGTTACCTGGTGAATCAGGGTGGAGAAGAAAATGAAAATAGCCAACCAATAATTTTGAATTTTATGGAAAGAGACTAATTGATTTTCCACCTTATTTTCCCTGTCATTCCTTCAGGGATCAGGTTAAGCCTCTGTATATGTTTCACCAGGGAGTCATCAGGATTACCCTTTGCCTTTCTGTCTATCATGCTGACAGTACGGCGATGTTGACTCGATTTTGATAAGCCCTACCACTCATCATGCAACTCCTTTTCGTCAAAGCAGGTGTATAATTTATGGTACCCAGAGCAGTTGTTAGTGTGAAAGAATTAACTAGAAGGGAGGCATGTACACCGAGACAGTCCCGGAATTGTTAAGTGGCGATGCCTGCCTGTGTTATGAGTAGTTTTGAACATATTGTTTCCTCTAACTTTTTAAAGCAAGGGATATATACATTTGTCATCCAGATAGTGTCTTTTCCTGCTTTTAAAAGAAAAGCTGAAAGAAAAATGAAATCCCTTCTGTTCACTGTGTGGATTTCACTTGTGGATGGAACTCTGCTGAAGACTGGTGTTCAGTGGAGTCTCAGGGGAGTCAGATTGAGGAGATGCTTGTGTGTTGGGTGGGGAACAAGGGTGAATGTGTGTGGAGTAGGTTTCAGGTGGCAGATGTTGTGAGGCATAGCAGGCCCAGCCTGGAAAAGGTTGTGTGGATAACTGATGGGACTTTTTCTTTGGAAAGTATAGGCTAAGATGGGAGAAGAGCTGAGCAAAGGCATAAAATGCAACTGTGAAGTGTTGTGTCTCCAGAGACATTCAAATTCTAAGGTTCTGCAGGCTAGAATAATGTTACCTAACTGATCCAGGTGTTATGCCTGGAATGGTGTCCCTGAAGTCATACCCCCAGCATCTCATAGTATGACCTAGTTTGGGCATAGAGTCTTTAAAGAAGTGCCCAAGTTAAAATCAAGCCCTTGGGTGGGCATTAATCTCATAAATATAGTGCTCTTATAAAAAAGGAAATATAAACACAGAAGGAAAGCCACGTGAACTAATGCAGAGACCAGGGTGACAGTATCTGTAAATCTTGGGAGCTCAAAGATTGTCAGTAAACCACTAGCTGTTAGGAGAGTGGCATGGGGCAGATTCTCCCTCACAAGTCTCAAAGGAATCCACCCTGCCAACACTTTGATCTCAAGATGTTTGCTTTCCAGATTGTGAGTCAGTAAATTTCTGTTCTTTATGCTGGCCGATCTGTGTTACTTTATTACAGTAGACCTAGAAAAGGTTTACAGGGTGCTGTACAGTTTGGGCATATAGCTTTGCTGTCAATAAGTTACACCATCTCAACAGGAACATTCCCAAAGAGAAATACGATGTTCTTCACTTAAGCAGAAATTTCTAAAATCTATCAAAAGGAGACTGAATAGGATTCATACATGTTCTTTAACAAGGGTTTAGAAGAGGTTAGGTCACATCCTATGTAAATAAATATTGTGGCATGGATAGGATCCAGACTTCCTCTTTGAGGCACTCTATTTTAAAAGTACATTGTTCAGTGGTTAGGTCTGTATACACAGAAGGCTGTTACTGAATTTTTTCTCCGCTAATCCTCAAGCCTTGTTCTTAAATTGTCTTTTACCCTAAATCTAGTCCCTTTCTGCCTCCAAACTTTTTAGTCATCTGTTCTTCCAGGCTCTTTCATCTCAGGGCAAAGGTAATTTTTCTAATAACAAATCATTTGTCTAACTTCCACAGGGATGAATTTTTCCACAGAAGCCAGTGTTTCAGATATCTGATACTTATACTTAAAGTTACTATACTAGTATTCACAACTTTAACCAGTTCAAATGGAATTAGATTTAAAATGTATCATGCCAGCTTCAGTAGGGTTTTGCTATTTCTTAAGTAACATTTAAGCCATCATGATGGCTTAAGATCATTGTTATTAATAACAGCATACTCTGCTGTATCAGTTTCTCGCTGTTTTTCCTGTCTGAAGGAGGATCTAAGTTGCTCAACTATAAGACTTTAGTTAGGAGTGAAGAGAATTTTAGATATCTATTGTGGTAAATTAACTATTCCCGAGTTTATTGCCATAAAAACCCAATCTATTACCCCCCCCATTATGTAGGTTAAAAATTCCACTGGTCAGATCTTTAATATCATGTGATGTCAACAGAGCTCGCTCATGTAGCTGCATTTCTCTGAGGTTGTGTGGTGGCTGCGTTGTCTCTGATGGCCTATCACTCTCGGAGACTCTTCCCTTTCTACTTCCTGACGGCCTCATGACCAGGCCTTCACTCCAAGAGTGAAGAAGCAGATGCTGCTGGTCCTCTGAATGCCTCTGAAGTGACATGCTTTATGGGAAATGGGGAAATTTTGGGAGCCCATTTGGAGATTACCAATACAGGGTTTAATGGCATTAGATGGTGCAATAACCAGAGATATATACTAGAAAACAATTCCCATAAGTCCCATCTTCCCTCAACATGGTTACTAAAGTTACTAACTTCAAAGAAAGACAACAGTGTTCATAGAACACCAGGCTTTGGCCCTTGTATTGTTAACTCTGGTAGAGATATTTGGGGCCTGATATTCAGGCTTTAGTTTAAATAGAATCTTGTATATTTTTCTTTTTCCTCAATCGAAGTCTTCACAGAGGAAGGAAGTTGAAGGAAGAGAGATGAAATTCTTATTACTCATCCAAATGTCTGGGACTAGAAAATGGAAACAAAACACAGAACAAAATAAGTCCCAAAGTACTCATTGTTAGAAGACTAGAAAAGGGTGACAGAGGTTTGGGGAAGGATAAAAATCTTTTTTTTTTTTTTTTTTTTTTGCGGTACTGGGGATCGAACTCAGGACCCTGCACTTGCTAGGCAAGCACTTATTCCACTGAGCTATATCCCCAGCTCTAAGGATAAAAATCTTAACCCTGTTGCTTTAGTCTTATGTCCCCTTTGAGGGGAGTCATCAATTATTACTTTTCTGGACAGTAGGCATAACTGCTTTGGTATGTTTGGGTGGGTCACCAAAGCATGATCTTGGGGTCTATCTCTGGTCCATGGTGCCATTTCTCTCTGATGCTGTTCGTCTGTTCTGTGTCCCAGATTCCATGAATTAAGCAGCTTTGTGATGTCACACCCTCCACCATGATGTTCCTGCCTTGGAACTAGCTGAACATGGACTGAATTCCTGAATCTATGAATAAATAAACCATTTCTGCTTTAAGTTGTGGGTGTTGGGTACTTCAGCCCAGCAATGGGAAAAGTAACTGATATGGAAAGTCTTGCAATTCTTTTGAGAAGCCTCTTTTGTTCCAAGTGAACAGCTGAAGTTGGCCCTGGTGGTGCCAGTTCCTTTTCGACAATAACAAAATCAGCTCCCATTTTCCTCGCAAGGCCATTGCTGCTAAAGTTACTGTCGTGCTGACTCATGGAAGCACTCTTCTCTTTTCTTCCTCCCCGCCCTATTCCTCCTTCCCCCTGCCCTCCTCCTCCTCCTCGCCTCCTCTCCCTTCTTCTTAGCATCTTCTGATTCAGAAGACCAGCTGGATCATGCAGGGACATAACTATTACTAGGCTGAAGTTCTGATTCTTGTTGAATGCCAGAAATCAGTTTCTTGGTTAACAATATTTAGCACACAGAGGTCTGTGGTGGTGATGAGGCAGAAGCTCAGAAGGGAGGAATGAGTTCTGGAGTAGGGAAAGACTCGCTCTTTTATATGGTGATGTTGGGCATGATCTATGAACTCAGAGAATGATAGACAGAAGCTATCTTGGAAATGATCAGTGAAGAACCTGAGGACAAGCGAGCAGTTATTTATTGCATGGGTTTCATAAATTTCACAATATCATTGAAAGTAGACCTTGATGCTGCTAGCTGTTAGCCAGGATATTTTTTCTGCACTATATTCTTCGATTCTAAGCACCACCATATTTATATTACATTGAAATTTATCACTTTGGGCAAGGATGAAGGAAGAAAGTATTTAGACTCCCACTTCATTAATTTAGATAGCTTAATTTAGAGTCATCTTGGGCTTAGCTAAAGTTCTGAGGTTGACCTAGTAGCCTTTTCTTTTAGTATCATGAATTTTAATCTCTACTAGATGGTAGAACTTTTAAACCAGGAGCATGTATCTTCTAAGTGTTTGTAAAGATGCAGTAAATATGAAAGATGAGGCCCACAGCAGGCAAACTGAAATTTTCTTTCTTAGTTGCAAAAGTGCTCAAGAATATTTGGTGTACAGAATATTACAGACAAAGAATTACATACGAATTTGTATACATTTCTAGGAGTGTTTTGCATATACTTGAAACTATACATTGAATTCTAAGCCTAATTTCTAACTCTTAAGTTTCCAAACTAGCACCATAGTGAGTGAGGCTGATAGTAAGTCACATGTCCCACCAGCAGCATTGGCAAGAGCTACCTGGGAGGGCTTCACTGAGGAGATGAGGCTTGAGACTCTAAGGTGTAGAAAGAGTGAGTGGTGTCCAAGGAGCTCTGGAGATCAAGGAGATGGAGAATATACTGACATCCATTTTATTATTGCTATCCATAAACTACAGATATTCCATGCTGATTATTGTTTATATCCACTCAACATCTTGTCAAACTCCTAAAATAATGCAGTTGTAATCCAATAAAATGTACTTATGAACCCTGAAACTAAAAATAATTTCTATGTACATACCATGAAATGTTATTCTTCTCAATTTTTCCTTAATTTAATCTGGGCTCATAGGGTATACAGATATAGAGATAGAGACATACAGGTTAGTGGTTTAGATTTGACCTGTGTTAATTTTTTTTTACGTTTATGCTAAATGACTACAAAATAATAGAAGAACGAGCCAGGCGACCATTTGTTTTTAAATATTAACTTTGGCTGGACTACTTTTTTCCATCCTTCTAATTTCTAGACCGTTGCAAAATTTAATTCAGTTTTTCACTTTCTTCGCTCTGCTGCTATCTTTCCTAAGAAAATGTAACTCTTCAGTTATGTACTAATGGTGTGGTTTCTTATTTTCATTCAGTAGTTATTGCCTTGTGACAGTTTTTGCACTGAGACCAAGAAATGTGTTTCATGTGTCCTTACTTTGCTCATAGTGCCTAGTACAGAGCTGAATACATGGCCTCTGGTCTAGAAATATTTGCTCAAGCCCTGAAAGAACAAATACAAATTGAAGTTCATTCTGGAATGTGGAAATTAGTCCTTTAGTGATTGTGTAACCTATGTCCCAAAATTGTGCTTGACTTATAAGTTAATCAGTATGAATTATAGGAGTCCATACTTAAAAAATACAAATGAACAGGATATAGAGTGTAGGTAAGCCTATTTACAGTGACACTAGCAAATAAAATGGACTACATTCTAATTAATCAAGTCCTAGGTACCATTCAAAGTCATGTCAGGAAAAACAGAAACTATTGTAGGTATTTCAAATGGAGAGAGGCAAGGTTCAAATGTAGCTTGCAGACTTTCTACTATCACAATGGGGAGGAAATGTATGAAAGTTAAGTGTTGAGCAAGTGACAAAAGATTGGCACAATCTACACTTTTGACACTTCAGTCTCCATATACTACCTCTCTGGCTATAGCTAAATTTCCATGTGGTGATATCAAAAACATCCTGACTCCACCTAAGAAATTGCAACTAACTCTCATATTAACAAAGTTGCTCATCCTTTCCCACAAAGTGCAGGCACAAAATTGTATCAATCACTGTGTCTATGCTTTGAGAGAGTTAAGGTAGTTCAGAGTAATTCTGGCTGGACCTTGTATAATCTGAAGATTAAATCATAAGATTACTTATCACCATTTTTCCTTATACAATAACATAGGGAAAAGAGAAAGTAAAGTTCTGAAAAATAAATATAAATATGCACATAGAAAAATAATATATATGTTACTATTGTTCTCAATTTTAAAAGTTACTATGACTCTATATTGGTATTTATAATTTCCCCATTTTACTCCCATATACTATGTGTTTCTTTGCCCTCAGATAGGATCTCAATTTCTGAGGGATCTTCCTTGATGAGCAATCCACATTTTGTTTCCAGCAAGTCTGAGCCTTTTGTAGTCCTTATTTCAATGGTTTGCTGTATTTTTCATTTGTTATTAGATTCAGATATAGTAAAAGATGTCCCTGAGCAACCCTGGAGGCCTGGGAATATGTCATCAGTACTAGAAACCCTAGACTTTCAAATCTCCACCCCCTCCCAATTTGGCAGAGGGCAAATAAACTCTGTTCCTGGGTCACTCTTCCTCTGCTTTCCCCTGCCACCCCAAAATGAGATAGGTTACTTTTCTTCTCCAATTAAACATTTTGAGCTGCGAGTCATTTGTAATGATTTATGGCAGCTGTGCTTTTGCCAATCTTACACAGTATTTTTCTTATTACTTAATTGTTTTAGCAGTGCTTCAGCCATTAGTTTCTGAGTGCTGAAAACAGGAAACAGAAGTCTTCTATTATAGACGCCTGCCTAATTAGCTCAGAGGCTGTCTAATGGGGGCTATTAAAAATGCAAATGAGGTGTGATCAAACAGTGAGAAGTTTGGTCTTGACAGAAGATACTAATGCATTTCCCCCCTTGCAAAATCTACCATAATCTTGAATGTAGATTTCTCCCTCCCTTTTTTTATCATATAAAACAGTTTTTTTCTCTATGACTGAGTTCTTCCTTCCTTACCTGGTCAGAATTGCAGTTTACTACTGAAAAGTTCTTAGGCCTTGATTCCCACTTTGTAATACATCATGCATCTAAAATGTCTGAAGTATTCCTGGGCCTATTCGTAGAAAGTCCAGTTCAGTGGGATTGAGTGGCCCATGAATGCATATTTGAATCAGATACTCCAGGAGTTCTGGTGAGCTGATCTAGAATCCCACTTGGAGAAATCACTGATCCATTGCACTGTGATTTCTTGTATCCAGAGTTCGAAGGCTTCTTTTTCACTTCCTTTCATGATTCTCTGGGCTTTTTTTCAATTTGGGGAATAAGCCCCAAGCCCTCTGCTTGTTAAGCACTCTATCACAGAGCTGTACCTCCAGCTCTCCTCTGAGCTTTTTTTGTAACTAACAGTGTAGAATGGCTTAGTGAAGCCGGCTTCTCTGATACTCTACCACCCTAAATAAGTGTTACCTGTCCAGGCTTTATGATTATGCTGGTGTCATATACTTAGGAAAATCTACATTTTGTGTAGTTTGAAGTTTATATGACCAAAGGGTCCTCTTTGAAGAAGAATTTAAATGTGAGTTTAAAATTTACTGAAAGACCCTGAACTTTCATAGTTGATTTGCCCAGATAGCATATTTTGTTGGTCCTTTACAGATATCCTTTAGTAGCTATTTCTTATGGACTAGAATCGATTCCATTTTGTCCCAAGGGCTTTATACTCTGTACCATGTCTAACACATTGTGGATGCTCAGAAGATGCTTGTTGACTCAATCTGTTTATATCACTTCACTATTAAAATCCTGGTGCTGGGCTTTTCTCCTACGAGATGCAGCTTCTAACTTTCTCATATTGCCAATGCAACTCCTGGGCCATATTCCCTACCACCATCCCTAACATGTTTCTCCATAAAAATTTTTGTTTTGCCCAATTCCTTTTATTTGTATGTTTTCCCTTTATGCCTTAGAAATGTTTTACTTAGTCAAATTCCATCTCCTGGTGACAATACCCCGAGTCCTTCAGGTAGGAAGAGTTGCAGACCTTCCTGACAGCGTGCATTAAGTCTTGCTGCCCGACACTTCCCCGCTCTATGGGAGGCCGGGTAGATTTCAAATACCTTGAACACTCATCCTCCATTGCACAACTTTTTATCTGCCTATGTTACCCCGCTTTCTTCCACTGTAAATTTATGATGAATATGAAGGAAGATGGAAGGAAGGAAGGAAGGAAGGAAGGAATCATCCCAATCATCTAGCCAATCATGTCCAACGGCAGGGGAGCTCTGCTGTCCATGGAGAAAAAATGAATATAGAGGAGGAAAACTCTTCCGGGAAAAATCATTTTTGTTCCTTGATATGTTAGAGTGAGATTCCCAGGTGCTTTACTCCTATCCCCATCTTACTCCTGGAAGAAACCTAGGAGTTCCACTGTGCTTCACTTTCTCCTTGTTCTCTGCCTTTCCACAGGTCAGGGCTTGATTGAATTTCTTCCCATAAAATGGATTTAAATTTGCTCTTGGCCTGTGACCCCTGCCATGGCTGTGCTTCTCCTATACTCAATTGGCCAGGTAAAGGTATTGTGGGTAGGATGAGGGAGGTGTGACCCTGCTGATACCTTACTGATTAAAGTACAAGGATTGGGATCTAGCTCTAGACCCTGCAAGAAGACATCAGCAGCCATCTTCTGCACTGGATCTCAGACCAGAGTGTTCTCCAGATTCAACAAACAGTGGCCAAGGGCTATCTTCCCATCTTCCCACCAGCACACCAGTGGCAGGGAGGCAGTCTACTGACTGCAGTTCTCCCTGCAGCTGTCCAGGCCTTGCCCAGGGATTTGAACATTCTCAGGTGGCCCAGCTCTCATAGGCCATGGTTTGTGACCACTGCTCTTCATGTCTATTTGGCTCTGGTGACTCCTTTGTGACAAAATAAGACAGAGGCAGTGAAGGCCAGAGTCTGCAGGTTGTCAGCGCTCCCTAACAGAACTTTTAGGCTGAGCGGATACCTATACCTGGCTCCCAAGAACAATCTTGAGGCTTCTGCTTCCCTTCTCTGGTTTCAAAGTCTCGCCTCCTGCTGGGCAGAGGCTCTGTTTCTATTCACTTTTTCCTGCTGAGAATCCTGCTTTCCCGATCAAACAGGGAGCTGACCTAGTGGTGTTTTCTTTTCTCTCCTTCCAGCAGGCATATGTCACCGGGGACCTAAGCTGTGCTTTCACAGCCCGAGCAGGGCGCTCCGAGTCCAGGTGTGTGCTCTGCATTTTAACTGCTCTCCAAACCAGCTGCTAAGCCTGCTGCAGGGGAAACAGATCCCAGAGTGTGAAGGTGCAGCTGGTGCCCCGAAGTCACAATACATATTCCTTAATAAAGGGCCACAGTGCCCACTGCTCTTCTCTCTCTGCAGTGTGGCCCCTCACGTCTTACCACCCATTGTACCCTCTCTTCAATTCTGAAACTTTGACACAAGGTAACCCTTTCATTAGACAATTAACACACTTCTACTGAAGAAGAGGTGCCCTTGTTGGGCTGAGGAAAGTAAAAGCATGAAGGGAAAAGAGAAAATAAGAAGCGCAAGAGACTGAGCTCCCACCCAAGGGCAGAGGAGGCGCTGTCAGCAGCTCCACCACGCAGCGGCTCTTCTCTAGCAGCGACTGCGATTCAGTTCTGGATAGTTTACAACTGCACGGTGGTTCTTCAGGTTTTTGAGGTGGAGGCAGGTTGGACTCCTCCCTGATGGGCTTGTTTTACCTTCGTTTTCCTGCCCTTGTGCTCTGCATATTTCCTCTATGTGGTCTCCACCTCGTCTCTTCCTTGCTAGATGGCCCCGGCAGTCTTCTCCTTCCCACTTCTTCTTTCTGGGCAAACGCTGTCCAGATGTGACAGCCCCAGAGTGTCAGATGTGGCTCCAAGGCAGGGCATAATCACAGAGTGGAGACTCCCCACCTATGTGGCTAGAGGATGCTGACAATTACTGAGCCTCAAGGTCTGAAGGCATAGTCCTCCCCAAATGCTTCCAGGGTGAAAAAGACTAGTTTGTACCTCTGTCTGGGGCTTTAAGAGTTATTTTTGTCCTTGAAGTCTAATAGTGGGTTATTGGTAATTATAGGAAAAAATGGACTGGAAATAAAGGGTTTTTTTAAAGTTTTTTTTTTCTGGATTCAGTATTCTATTTTGAATTTTCTATTCAGTTAGACATAACTCCTGAGATCATGATCTCTGTGATTATAGCAGCAAAGGCCCCTGTGGTCCACTAGGGTATGATTTCCACTTTGTTTTTAGCCCCCTCACTGATATGATTTCTTGGATGCTGCTGAGGAGGGACGTTATCCAAATGCTTGTTTCACAGGGTACCATTTCCACGCACTGGGTTCACTGGAGGTCAGGGCCCACAAGGGCCCCATAGATTTCCCTTTATTGGTGCTTTATTCAGAGAAGTTGGAATTGAAGATCTGTCAGGAGCTTTCAGGAGCTACCTACTGCTAACAGATAGAAACCCTCCTTCCTAGCCTACCTTCCGTTTCTCCTGCTATCAGCTCGCCCGCTCTATCTCTACTCTTCTTGTCTTGTACATTCATTCATTTCCCCACTCATTCCAAAGCATGAATTCACTCCATGTTCTGTTCCTTGTCTTAGATGCTGGAGACATAAACAAGAATAACAGAAACCTCAGTTCTCATGACAAAATAACTCTTATCATGCAGTAAAGGAAGACAGACATAACCAAAACCCATTGTAAGCAATGTCTGTGACACCGTCATGGAGGTCTGCTAAGTGTCAAGCCGGGCACAAGGAGGAAGAACTCCACTTCTTGGAAAATGGATCAGAAAGGCTGCATAGGGCAAGTGGCTCTGATGTGCTACTAAATAAGTGTGGAGGAACCACTCCAGCTGGAAGCACTGTCAAGAGAAAGGAAACAGAGATAACGACCATCGTATACTCAGGAATTACAAACCACAGCATAGGTGACCAGAAAAAGTCTCTATGGGAACTCAAAGAGAGAGAGTATGGAGCAACGTGGTAGCTGGCTAGCTACCAGGTACAGATTGTGTGCGTGCGTGCGTGCGTGCGTGCGTGTGTGCGTGCGTGTGTGCGTGCGTGTGTGTGTGTGTGTCCGTGTGTGTGTGTGTGTCCAGTAACTGTACAACAAAGAGTTCCTTGAATACTAAAGAAGTAGCACAGCTATAAAAATTATTTAAACATGAAGACAACTAGTAGCCTCGAAGACATTCATCCAACTTACTTAATCAAGAACTATGTAGTTTAGAAGTTGCCCACAGGGAGGGCTATTACCCTTCCTGCTTTTGAAACAGTACCTTAGTCAGCCTGACAAAGATCACTTTTGAGAATCTCAGTAGAATGACTCATGACTAGCAGAGCTGTATCTCCCCAGAAACACCACATGGCTCTTGCCCTGTTCACCTGCCGCACTGTGGTGTGCATTGGTTTGTCCATGCCTGTGGCCTTACCCATTGTGGAGATCCTGGGTTCAGGGAGCAATATCTGGACTTTCCTGGGCTTCATGCTTCAGGCAAACAGTTCTGAAAAGGAACTTACCTAGAGGAAGGAAAGGTCTCTTCCATGTTCCTGGTCATACAGACCCCGAAGTGGCTGAGCTAGAAGCAGAGCCCTACAGAGATACTGTTGAGAAGCTGCATAATCACATTTGAACCTGCCTCTTTTATCTGCTAGACCTGCCCCTAGGTCAGATCAGGAACAGAAGGTATTTTTCCACTTGCCCCACATTCAGTCCTTGCTCTCTTGAAATGCCTGTGTTTTGTCTAGTTAAACACAAATGCTTTCAGTTTTCTGCTTGTTCTGACAGCAATAAACATCTGCTGTTATGGATACCAAAGAATTGGGAATCCATGCAATTGGAGCTGGAGACATCAGGAGCTGAGCAGCTAAAAGAAATAAGAAAACATGTAGTAGAAATAAGAATGTTCCTAAACTCAAGTTGCAAAAGCCAAGAAATAATTCTTGAAAAATGAAGAGATAATGTGGGAATGGGAGGAAATAGCTCAAAATGTATTGACTTGATCTTGATTTTAATAATTGGAACTGTAAATGTGTATTTGGTGAATAACTACAAATAAAACTTATTGATTTTTATTTACAAATAACCAAAGAACATGCAGGCAGTTAGTTTGTATCTATACACTAAAACCCAGAAAACCAAAGCAGTAAAAAGAATTCTGAAATGGTTACATGAAATAAGTAGGGCAAGACATATGTTCCTCCAATAATTAAAAATGCCTTAACATCCAAGATTAAAGGTGATGACTTTTCTATTAAGTTACTACTAAATTTAAGGAAGGAAATCAGCCAACCAACATGGCAAAGAAATAAAAGTTAGAAATAAAAGACAACTGGATAAAGACAGAATAGGAGAAGGCAAAGAAAGGAAATTAGTACCAGAAATATTAATATTCTATGCATAATTAAAGTAGAAAGCATTATGTAATGGTCAAAGAGGGTTTATCAGATGTGAAAACATTACTTAAAAAGGGATTAAAATAATGCAAGGAAGCAGAGACAACTGCTCCAGTAGAAGCTTCTTTTGAAATCAGCTTATCTATAAAGGAAATGAGAGAAATAGGACAGTAAATATCTAAGATGTTTGTCAAACGAGGGTAAAAATACAGAGACTTTGTGTTTTTTCTTTGAAAAGAATTCAGGTTCCAAGTAGAACACTTGGAAAATAAAGAAAAGTAATGTAGAAGAAATAAATAGTTAATCCCAAGTCCTAGAAGAAAGGGGTAGCACCTTATTTAATACATTTTCCCCAAGGTGGCCCTGTGGTCAATGTAGAAAACCTGATCATGAATAAAGGCTGTAGGAGGAGGCATCAGGGTGGGAGATATTCCAGAAGGAGAGGCATTAGGGTGCATATTCCAAAGGCAGAGGAACCAGCCAGGTGGTGGACTGTCGCTCTCCCTTTCTGTCTTACCCAGACCACAGACCACCTCGTCTTTTAGAAGTGGGGGATACCCTTCCCTGAGGACTTGGGGGTTTAAAAGTTTGCTTGTTTTCTCAGTTTCCCAATTTGATTATCACCAGTAAATTTCCAGACCAAAAATGTTGTATTGGGAGGTGCTCAAGGTTACTAAGGACCTTCCAAAAGGAAATGAATGCTGATGGGAGGCCTGAGGTGGAATTGGGCGCTGTACCTGGGGGAGGGATACATGTTCTGCAAAGAGTAAGTAACATAGGATTTTATTTTTTGCATAAATTGAAACCTTTCTCAAGCTCGAGGTAGTTGAATACAGGAAGGGTTACTTCTTAACTTGTTAATTTTATGCCAGCCATTACCTTACTATAACAAAGCAGCAAAGCTCCCAAGTGCATCTCCAGGAGTCAGAACAAAAAGTATAGAGAAGTAAACAATATAGTAGGTGAGAAATGTGGCTTAAATATCCTTTGGGCTGTATTTTCTGGACAATTATAGTAGAGTCTGTTTCTTTTCAACCATTCCTGTCATCCTCAGGATTAAATTATGGTGATGATGGTGATTATTGATAATTACCACTTTCATTTATTTGGCATCTTCTACTCTCTAAAGTACTTACATATAGATCCTTTCACCACAAGCTTAGCAGACAAGAAGGGCAGATGCTGTTTCATCTTTGAGATACAGAGTGAGAATAAGTCCTGGAGACCCTTGCTCTGGGTCACGTAGCTCTTTAGGGGCCCTGGCATCTATAGGCTTCAGGATCTTTCTCTCTACTCTACATTTGGTTCATTAGAAAGAGAGGTATTTCCTTCTACATTCATGGCTATAACATATTTCTTATATCAAATCGGTATTATTGTACTTTAAGAATATAGTGGAATTTTCTTTGAGTGCATCTCTTCCTCCTTTCTTCCGTCTCCTTCTGTTTTAATCAGTCTCTCTCTCACACACAGACATACACATGAAGTTACTCTCTTAGGGATTTCAAAACACTGTCTGAATAATCAGACATTTGATCTACTTTGTCAAGTAAGATGGTCAGAATTTTGGTTAGTCTTATCTGATATTCCTGTTTCCTCTGTGCATCCAAGAACAGAATTTAAGGGCAGAACTAGGCACCAGATTTGCATTTAGGGAACTGGATCTGGAAGTGTGTGCATGTGAGGTGCCACCTGCATTGCACTTTGGCTGACTGCTGATTATTCTCTATGATCTGGCACTAATCCCAAGGATTAAGTGAGCATCTGCTCCCCAATGCTGACAGCAGGATGGGGCCAAGTCATCAACAGAGTGGGTGGATCAGGGTTGGGCTAAGCAGCCAAAGCAGGCAGGGCAGGCTTCCTTGAGAGTTGTGGATATTTGACCGTGGCTGCTTTCATTCTGCTTTCCTATACGAGGCTTCATTCTGTCCTCACCCAGCCCCCAGCCTCAACAGTGAGCAGAGTGTAAGAAGCAGGGTCAAACTGCCCAAGCCCTGGCCTTTCATAGCTTCAATATGAACAATGTGACTTTGGGGAGACTCATATGGGCACGGGCCTTAGTTCCTCATGAATAAAGCGAGGATCCTGGCAATAACACAGCCCTGAGAGTCACTCTGCAGATTACATGAGATCTTCTTTCCAGTAAGCCTTAGCAACAATAGCTCTGGGGCTGCACACCACCCTGCTGCTTCTCTCTCCTTTGTTCCCTGATCAGCATTTCATCTCAAGGGACACCTCTAGAATTCCAGTATATACTGATTCCCCCTGTCCTCTGCCAGGTATTACCTGGCCTACTCTTTTTGGTCATCAAGTGGTTGAGGTGATGTATTGCTCTGTTTCATGGATCGGAGCTCCTTCTGGGGATGTCAGTTTTATGTCTTGATTCTCTGTATAGACATAAGAGGCGAGAAGGGAGGGAAGGCTGGGAGAGGGAGGGAGAAATAAAGATACTGTTTTAATCACCTCCTGTGTTTCTTCCCTCCCACACCTTCTCTCGTTTAGACGAAGCAGTCTTCTGGAGCTATTGCCTGAGGGCTTAAACTCAGGAGAAAGTCATCAAGGATGCTCTTAACAAGCCACTGTCTGGAAGTAGAAAAATACCCTAACTTTGTGGTATGCTCAAAGTACAGTAATGATGGCAGAACAGAAGCCCTGCACTTCTTAAGGCTAGAAGTTCTCCCTTTTACTGCATGCATAGGACTTCGGGGACTGCTCCTGGACCTCCTTCCTGAAGTGGAGCCATGTGGGGTCCCCTCAACATTGTCAGCAGTGGAAAACAGGAAGACAATGCTTTGAAAATGTGGGGGTTTGTCAAAAGTGACCAGAGTGTCTAGAGGTACAGAAAGAGTGCCAGCCACAGGAGCCTGGCTCAGAGACTACAGGCTTCCTGGATGGTCTTAGGTGAGCCGCCTCACCTGTGCGGCCTCAGCTCTGCAGCTGGAGATTGATGGACTACTCTGTATGAGTTTAGGTTCTTCCCTAGCCCAGACATGAGGCGGCTGGTCTCATCCTCTACAGATACCACTGCCTCCGTGCACAAGATAGCAATGGGCATTTCAGATAAGGGCTAGTCATCTAGAAGGATAACAAAGGAAGTTTGTTTTGTTTTATTTTACTCTCTGAAAGCTCCACGCTTAGGGATCTTGAGGGTTGAGGGATTCTTCAGAGCTAAATATGCCAGAGAGCTGAACTCTATGTACCTACTTATTAAAAATCCTTGAATTTTTTCTTACTTCAAAAAATTAAACATATTATCTTGGATGTTTTGCTCATATTTGAAATTGTTATTTTTTTCTCTAATGAAGGGAAGGTTGAGGCACCACCTCTGACTTCTCTGGATGGCCCAGGGCTTTCATGCCAGGCAAAATCGTTAGTAGGAAAGGGATGCCTCCTGAGCACCCCAGCTGCATCATAGGTTTGGATTCCCCCCATGAGCCTCCCTGGAATCTCTCTCCACTCTCTTTGGTGTCTGATTGTGCCATTGGGCAAGAAGTAGGACAAAACTTTCACATAAGGAGACCCAATTTCTAGAGGGTTTAGGGGTATCCTTCAAGTAAAATAGTAGTTGTCCTCTTAGAGGACTCCGCATTCCAACTTGCCTCATTTGCGACCTCATACTTTCCTTCTTAGATGGTCCCTAAGCCATTTAATTCAAGCTTTAAGGTCACTTCCTCATAGAGTTGATTGATATTGTTGCTGATGAAGACAATCTTATTGTATATCATATTTTATATTTTTCAATTAAGAGCAATCTTTAGTGAGGGCTAATAAATATTTTTTAAATTGCCTTTTATAGTAACCTGATATTCTGCTCCTGCTTGAGTAACATACCTGAAGATACCTGACCAGAATCATATAATCACACATAAATAGTTTTACCTGTTTTCTCTCTCTTTATGCTTCTCTTTGCCTTCCTTCCTTCCATCTTCATTCCTGTCTTTTGTCTTCCTTTCTTCCTTGCTTCCTTACCTCCTTCCTGAAGATGCTCTAAGGGTAAGCAGCTTATTTTGAGTATAAATTCTACAGTGATGTTGCTCTTACCTTGAATCCTACAGAACCAGCACTCTAGGAGCTATTTATCTCCTCATAGCCATCTGCTTGCAGTATCAGGACACACAATCCTAGTGGAATGCTGGGACTTTAATTGGCCACTGATGGTCCAAATGATCAGGCTTCACTCTAAAATATGACAAGGAGGTTGCCTTTTGATATTATAAAGGAAGCCATGTTTACATCATGGAGTGAGGGTGCCTTCCTTGGAAAAGACATATGCTTTTCATCATACATCTTTTTTTGCTGAATTCATACAAAAAGGAAGCAGGCAACCAGAGTACCTGATTCTAAGGTATGCTGGTTTTATAATGTGTTAGGTCAGCTAGGCTGGATTTCATTCCTGTATGTTTTTGGCTAGGGTAAGCCACAAAAGAGACATTTAGGGAGACTTGGAAGGGCAAAGAGAGGTAGCAATCGTTCAGTATCTCACACATATTGTCAACTGCTGTTGACTCACCTTGTGGGACAGCTGTAATTGTTCTACCTAGTTCTGAGAGGAAGGATTCTACTCTCTGCAGAATGCTTCTAAGGCTAAAGGAAAGAAGAACTCATGTGAATGTCAGTCTGTCCTCATAGACTGCAGCTCATGCTTGTGCATTTCAGCTTTTACTGGTTCTCCATCTCTCTGTTAGAGTCCAACCCACAGGAACCTTGACTGCCTTTCTTCTGCATAAAATATCACATTGGCCCATTACATGGATAGCATTATGCTGACTGTGAAGTAGGATGGAAGAGATAAAGATAGGTAGGAAGGAGACAAAGAAAGTGATACTTCTAAGAAAACTGTAACTTTAGGTCATAATCAAAATGTCCCAGTATTATACATATGTGTGCTCTATGTCTTTATTCAAAAAATTTGTTTATGCTCCCTGAGCTTTTTTCTTCTTCCAGACCCATCACACTTAAAGGATATATTATCTATGAATTAGCTTAGCTGAAAAAGTTAAGGGAATAAACCTTACTTTGAAAGAGAGAAACAGATTCAAAGGGTTTAAAGAATGTTATTAGGCAAAATATCTTTGATCATCCATCTTAAAGGATACTTCCAAGAACACATCTTCATTCACAGCACCAGCCCCCAGTGTTTCTCTCTTTTGAGTGTGTGTTTCTCTAATTCTTCATAATAAAACATTACTACGTCTCTCGCTATCAGATCCTGAAATTATTTTCTGTAAATAGAGTCAAAAACCTAGACAACGGTCTGTGTTAAGATACCCATCTCTTCTATGAAAGTACTTCTTGAACTTATCTGGTGTAGCAAGAATCAGTGAGTAGGTCCTTCTCTATATACATTAGTGAGATTCCAGAATGCTAGAGGATGAGAAGTAAATCCTACAGAACTCAAGCAGACTGACATGGTGAAATTTCTAAATGTTCAGTGGCTGGAAGCATGTCAAAATATTCCTTTCAACATGAAAGAGAAATTGATGCATCTGATTTCTTCTTTCACTAAGCAAGAGGCATAATGCCTAGGGGACTCTTAGGAATTTGGAGGCAACACATACATCCTTTGGTTTTGCTCCTCTGATTATTTACTGAGGGACATAAAAAGCTGTTAATTTGTGGATAAGCCTCTGAACAAGAGATGGATGTGCAATACATCTGCCACATAAACTGCTTTGCCATTTGGACCATGCGATCTAGCAGACCAACAGCTCCTTGATGTGTCTATGGAAGATTAGAATGTTTTGTGTTAGTCTGTGGCAAGACTTTATAGGTGAATCACAGAAAAAACCTAAGGATTTTGGAATAAAACCATACTTGCTCTTTATATAACTATAATTATTTTGAGATACACATTTTGACTTGCTACCGGGCCTTCATGGAGACTGAATGCTTGCCCATGGGCCATTGAGGTACCATGCAACCTAAGTACTGCATCACAAATTGGTATTTCTGATCCAGCAGGCCATGGAGGCTCTTGTGCACAATTTTTTTGCAGGCTGAAGACATGCAAGTTGCATGAAGAAGTAGCCCAAATATTCATGGTTCTCACTCATGTTATACTCTTTTTTTCTTAACATATGACCTCATAAGGAACTCTATGATCAGGTAACTGAAGAAGAACATCTTGACCTTGTGCTTTACAGATTTTTTTTTGCAGGATACACAGGAATCATTAAAAAGTGTAAGGCTGCTGCCCTATAGTCCCCTTCTAGATAGCCTTGAAAGATCATAATAAAGGGAAACCTTCCCAGGAACAGAACACTGGGTAGTGCCCAGAAACAGAAATGGCAAGGGTTACATATCTATACCAACTCATGTTCTATGAATGGCTTAGCTTGATAGTCAGGTACTTAGAATATGGATGGAAAATTGGTGACAAGAAGGTCTGGTAAAGGGGCACGTAGGAAGCCTCATCTGAAGAGTCAGGGTGAAACTTTGTGCCTCACATAAACGATCATCAAAGGATTCTCTCAGTAGGGTAGGCTTTTAAAAATCACATGGTTAGAATAACCCATTCTGTAGGTACTAATCTTTTTCTCTGGCCTCTCCTGTCATTGCATAATATGTTCATCAACAAATGGCCGTGGTGGCAGGGATGGAGCACGTGTAGGCTCAGCAATGTGTACTCCCACTCACAAGGGTGACCTGGCTAGAGTTACTGCTGAGTGCCCAATCTGCCATCCACAGAGACCAACACTGACATGGCACCATTCCTCAGGGTGGCCAGCCAGCTACCTGGAGGCAGGTTGATTACATTGGCCTCTTTCCATCACAGAAGGGGCAGTTCATTGTCCTTTCTGGAAAATACAACACTCTTGATATGGATTTTTCCTTGAATCATACCAAGGGAGAAAAATTCTAACAACTGAAAATAAAAACCATAAATTTGACACATTTAATGCATCTCACCTGTCGATAAGAGCCCATTGAAAGGTTGCTTATGTCAATTTTATGTAAAATTAGACAAAACAAATGAAAGGCTTATCCTGTGTTAGAGCATTAAATTATAACGTGGATAAGTAAATCTCCTTCAATATGATAGGATATGCTGTACCAACAAACAGCCACAAACTCCTCATTGGTTAATACAACATTTCTTTCTCTCTGTCATCATTGCTGATCAACTGGGGGACTCTGTTTCTGAGTCCCTGGTGACAAAACACTTATCTGTAGAATGCTACCAGTCATGGAGGCAGAGTAAACATCTCATAGGTGCTTTTACTTCTGATGAACTTCACAGGCCTGGGCCACATGCCCTCAACACCAAGGAGCTGAAGATGATTTAAATGTACCAGAGTCAGAACACTTCGGTGATCAGCACCAGTGAGTACTCCAGGGGTGAGGGAGATCTATAACTTTTAGGCTACCCAAAAACCATGAAGAATGCTGGCCTGTCAGTGAAGAAACAAAGGAAAGACTCAAATTTGAGACACACTTGAGGAGCCATTCAGTGTGAGGGCAGGTGGTCAACCACACTAGCCTTGGTTACTTACTGCTTTCTAGGACACACGATGTTCAAATCAGTTTCCAGGAATCAAGCAAACATGAACTTTGTTTCAATTTATTCTTTAAGAAGGCTGGGGTATTTTCATTTCATTGGGGAATGAATTCTGTGACAAATCCCCCAAATATTGATGCTTTATATGTAAAAGAACACTATTCAGATTTGTATTCTGCAAAAGCATCAAACAGCAGACATACAACAGAGTTATCAATGGTTTTATTGTTATGATAGTCACTATACCCAACATCCTAGGCCTTATATCTAAGTGAATTAAGTCACAAATAGCAAGCAATAAAGGCACAGCCTTGTTGGAGAATATCCACTTAGCCAAATCTGTCAGTCGCCTATTTTCAGCTGCATCAGAAGAGAATGTGTTGGGATAACTTGCATCCCTGTTAAGATTGTTTTGAACAATATGAGAAATCAGTGGCATTCAGGCCAAATTAAATCTAATTTACTCTACAAATTACCAAACTATCAGTCCTATTAAATCTGTTTATTAAAAGGCAGGAGAGTTGGCCTGGGTCGCAAGCTGTGGCTGGGATAATAAGACAAAGATGAAGCCCACTAATGTAGATAAATCATGTTTGATTTCCAGGCCAGAGGTAGCCAGTGGGAGAGCTTTTTCTTCACCTTCCCTGTCATCAGAGGTGTCCACAAGTCAGTCGAAATGTCCTCAGAGTCAGGCCATCCTGATTGATTCCCGTGGCCCTGGAAAGCCCGTGTCAGTGCCCCTAAACTGGGGTCATTAATAAAACAGACTTTATTTATTTCTAGTTATTCATTGTACAAAGTGCAATTTAAGCAAGCCTTTATGATTTATTAAGGAGTAGGATAAGTAGAGAAGAGTGGTGGGTGATGGGTGTGGTACTAGCAGGGCTGAGAGACTGGAACTTGATGCTCTCAAAAATTAAAGTCTAAAGAGTGAAGGTAATAGAAGAATTCTAGTGCAAAATTATTTGGAGTGATCCACAGAATCCTGTAAGGTTTCAGGCTGGATTTTGTGTTTATAATTGTGAGCATGTGCATAAAATGAGGGGTGAGGGCAATGTGAATGAAGGCCTTAGTTTTAGGAACTACTAAGCTTTGTTTATAGTGCTTACTTAGTTGGGATGCCCAACTGCAGGATCTGTAGTTATCAAATGCTAGTCCTCCTTGGAGCTCTGTGTTAAATCCCTTCTCTTCTTCAAGAAGCTCTTCTTTAATATTCTAGTCCTTAGCTTTCATTTTTTGAACATCTTTCCCAGTGAGTATTACTAGCACTTGGCTTAACGATAATCATATCATTCATTGTATTTCACTTTGAAGAGTCTGTATAAAATATTTCCTTGAAACTTCAGAATAAATATATGGTCCAGTAACTTTCCAAAGATCATACAATTAGAAATCCATGATTGCCCCTAAGCTTTCCCTCACTGTTTTATTCCGTGGGGTTCTTTGATCTTGACAGGGAAGAAACTTCACTAAAGATGCGAGTTGCAGTGGGTTAGGGGCTAGCTTGGGAATACAGTGTGAACTGTACACCTTTTTCTGGGACTGGAAAAATCAAAAGCTTCCAGTAGGTGTAAGCAGACAGGCTATGTTGAAGCAGCAGGACTGGGTTCAGCAATTGAGAATAGTGTTCTCCTTCATTGAAATTTAGCCTACAAGTACCTTCTATTGATCCATTTCCATGATTTCCACTTTGTTCTAGGAAACATTCAGCCAAGACTTTATAGTGCATAGTTTTCTTAAACTAGGAGCAAGGAGAATTATGGAAAATAGGGAGCAACCCTTCAGTATAAAGCCTCACACCAGATCTTAATTCTGTGGAATAAGCATGTATGGCTTGGTCACCATTTTGTACAGTTCAGGGCTGGGCCCAGAAAACCTCTGGAGGAAAGCTGAGGTGGGAGAAGGGAGGGATGAAAATTGCTCACAGTAATCCAAAGGCTTTATTAGTCTATAATTAGGAGTGATGGGAGGAAGCCAAGTGAGGGAAAATTTAAGCTGAATTGCAAGAAAAAATGAGTCCCTAACAATGAAGAGTGTTCAACTGTGGAGGAGGATGACAGAGACAGAGCAGCAGCAGTCACTCATAATTTCTTTATTGGTAATTTGGTCTCTATATTTTGGATGAAATACATATCTGGGAACCATGCCAAGCCATGCAAGGGTTGCCCTTTAACCAGAATTCAGGATGATAGCATTAATGGCTCTGGGAGAGGGAAATGAGATAATCTTGAGAACCAGCTGAGAATGAGAAGGCAAAGGAACAAGATGTTCTGTTAGGCTTGGGTCCTGGTGCTGCGCATCATTTGAGCTACTCAGGGTTGGAAGCTTGCAGCACCAGAGCAGAAACCAGCAATCTCTCTTCTTGCTCCCAGTATCTCTAGAGGGCATCTCTTACTGTCTCCATCCTTAGAAAAACCTGAGCTCTCAGAATGTCTGTCATCTAGGCAATGAGAATTTAAAATGCCCGTCTATTCCATGTAATACATTTATAAGAGAAAGAAGAACAGAGATGGGACTTAAAAATGGATTAAAACATACACAAAACACTGCCTTACCCTTCTCGAAGGACTTATTTGTGAAAATAAACCTTTGTTGTTTCCTGTCTGTCATTTTATTCTTTCTTTCGTCTCTCTTCCAGGTGGATCTTTGTGTGCTGCTATTTTCATGTCGCCTCACTGCTCAGAGTCTTTCCAAGAACTTCTGCCATCTCTTCTTAACGTACCTTTCTAGCCATATCTGCATCACTTATCTTTTATTTTAGCTTTCTGATGTGTTTAATGTTTACTCAGCACACAGGTATACACACATGCCCAAACCCAAATGCATTTGCTTACACATGCTCTCATGTGCATATATACACACTAAAAATATTTTCTTCACTTCCTATCTTGGAAAACTAGTGTTTCTGGGAA
Organism: Dinomys branickii; assembly: GCA_004027595.1. NCBI lineage: Eukaryota > Metazoa > Chordata > Mammalia > Rodentia > Dinomyidae > Dinomys > Dinomys branickii. The sequence continues at coordinate 37,960 of PVLD010004763.1, forward strand.
TATATCTAAGAAATGCTTCTTTTGCTTTTAAACCTTGTTCTTTAAGCCTATTTTCACTCATCTGTTAAATAGCACATGTGCACTTGTGACCACTCTTCTACCTGGATCTATCTTCATTCAAGTCTTTTCATATGAAATCTAGCTGCCCTATAAGCCTCAAGGACCCAAGGCTAGTACCACGAATACCAAATGTCCTCCCTGACTTCCTCAGCAGAAAGGAAGCCCAGCTTTCTTTGACATTCGGAATCTTGTTGTACCAAGGATGTTCATCACATCTTCCTCCTCCCACAGGTCTTCACATTCGTGCTTCATCTGCTTCATCATGATTATTTCCTCAAACTGAGGATTGCGCATCACATAGCTTCACACTTCCTGTAGTATCTAGCAAGGTCCTTCTTACTTAGCAGGAGCTCTCTTGAGATAATGGACTAATAATCAGAAGGTGGATTTTTTTCACCTTATCGCTCTTCCCCCTGAGGCATTGTTTCTCTTTAAATTTTTTTTATTAGCCTATGTTTGCAGTACGTAGTGCTTACATTCCTCATGGGAAATGTACAGATTCAGAACACAGCTTAACGCCTTTCTCTATCCCCGTTCTCTTCCCTTCCTCTCCTCTACTCCTGTCTCTTAATTCCCTTCCTTTCTCCCCCCTACATGTTTGCAGTACACAGTGTTTACCTTCTTTGTGTGGAGTAGGTATATGTACATTGTATTCTTTATTTATATTTTGGATTTCCCGTGTAAGAGAAACCATGGGATATTTAAGCTCATATGTCTAATTTATTTCAAGTCATAATAGGACATGGTGTTTTGATCATTCTTCCCAGATCTCATTATGTCCTAAGATTCCTTTAAGGACAAGTATAATGTCAGTCCATTAGGTCACCTCTGGTTATCAACATGTTCTCCTGCTCCTCTTGAGATCTATTTCCTCCTGTGACACTGTTCAAGCTGCTGCCTCAGCCTGGAGCAGCTGCCCTTTTGGCTCTTCAGGATGCACCCAGGACTATCTCCTCCAGGAAAACATTTCTGGACATCCTCGGTTTCCAACTTTTTATCATAATTGTAATTAAGTTTCATACTGCAGAAATTAAAGCAATACTGCTGCTGATTAATAATAATAATAATAATAATAATAATGATAACATCTGGATTCCTGGCCCTGCACTTTGTGCTCTCTACACATTAACTCCTCTAATATTCACTTAATTCTCTAAGCACTAATAATTTCTTTATAGACCTTGCAAGTTTCTTAAGTATAAAATTGATCTCATGCATATATATGAGATCATATATATATGTGTGTGTGTTATACATATATATGTTGTGTGTGTATGTGTATATATATATGTGTGTGTGTGTGTGTGTGTGTGTATATATATATATATATATATATATATATATATACACACACACATTTTTTTTTCCAGGAATCAAACTCTGGACCTTGTACTTGCCAGGCAAGTGCTTATGTGACTGAGCTATATCCCCGACCCAAACTCATGCATATAGAAATGAAAAAGCCGCACCTACATTTATGTTTAAAGTCAGTCCCTCTATGTTACATTGGTGTTGAATTAAACCTTTAGATTCCAGAAGATATGTGTTTTGCTGGAGAAGGTGCCACTTACTGTCTTCTGAGCTTTTAGCAAACAATATTGTAGTTACATCCTTACATTGTTAGTTATGAAGAAGGCACTTCTTTCTTTGCGAATCTTTGGCTGGCTGCAGAGACTGGGGCTGAAAAACAGTTTTATTTCCCTTTCGGACATATGTCTTCTTTCATATGCTTTTCAAATTTGCTGATAAACAACAGGCTCAATTTAACATATTCTTGTCTTACAATACATCCATAGTTAGAAACATCAATTGATATTTTAAACATTATATCTAGATGTTATTTTAGTTAGAACTATGAAATTATTAAGTACATTTTCTATGTTCCAAGTCTTTACAAGCAGTATTTTGTATTTTGTTAATTCTACCTCTATATATCACAGGACTGTCTTTGTTTTCAAATATAATCTGCTACCCAGTTCCAAAACCAATGGTGCATATTTTACTATTATGTTAGTTCCCCACTCCTGGTATTTTCTCTTTCAGTTATCTGTTCCTGTGTAATAAACCACCATAAAGGACATTAACTTAAAATAATAGTGATTCCATTTATTTCTGATTCTATGGGTCAGGAATTTCTGGTGGGCTCAAGTGAATATTTATTGAATAGGTCCCCATTATAGTAATATAATTTGGACAAGTTGTCTCAGGTTGTACGATTTGAGATACCTCACATGTATGCTGATTGACTTTGGATATCCTTTGGGTGTCATGTCTCAGACAGAAGAATGTATCTCCTTATAGGATGGAAATAGCTCTTTAAGGGAGCAATCGATCATGTTAAAGCATTTTTGAGCCTCTGCATCATGTTTACTGGTGTCCTATTGGCAAGAACCTCCCTGCTCCCCCTTACTTCTCTTTAACATATTCTCCATATAATGGCCAGAGAAAGCCCTCTATAACTTTAATTAGATCATGCTTCAGTTCAGCTTAACATATGTGTGCTGGTTATTCATTGCTGTAAAATAAGCCATTTTCCAAACCAGTGGCTTAAATATCAACCAGTTAGTTTTTGGGTCAGGTATTTGGGTTGGGCTCAGCTAGATGGTTATTCTTTGAGTCTCATCTCATCTCATTCCATGGTTATAGTCATCTGATAATCATCTGACAGCTAATGAGTACTGGATAGTCATAGATGGCCTTACATCTGGTTAAAATTTCTTGTTGTGATTTGGGATATGTTTATTGAACAAATGATCTTGGGATTCTTAAAGTGGCATTGAGGGCATTCTCAGAAAGTCAGTTTCATTTCTCAAACTTTTCAAACAAACCTCTGTTTTTGGCCAGTGAATGCACCACTGGCTAAGGAAAATCATACCCTGAAGCAAGCGATCAAGATAAGAGAAGATAAAATGGCAGGAATCCAGAGACATATGATTCATGTCAGTTTACCACAGTGTACACTCTGACCCTAACAATCTCATCTTTTTTTCACATGAAAAATAGACTCACCTTTCATAAGGTTACAAAAGTTTCATTTAATTGTGGAATATGGATGAAAATCCATAGTATTGTGATCTTTATTATGTGTGGATGTCTATAGGAGTCTTTGGAAACATCATTTCAGATGTCTCCTTGACTCAGATGATTAAGAATGAAAAAATGAAATACTTGCCTTTGCTCTCAGAGTGCATGTGGTAGAGGCAGAAATATACATACGAAACATAGCAGCTTACCAACCTTGATTACGAGTGAAGGTGAATGGAAAACAGCAAGGCTGCAAGGGAAAGAGAAAAGTGCGAGACCTGAATATATTGGGGTGTCCAAGAAGATTTACACTAATTCTTGAAGAATTAGTGAAAGAGTAAAGCACTGTATAAAATGATTCTGAAGTTACCCATCATGTATGTACAGCAATAAGAAGCACAGAAGAAAAGTGATCATGATCAAGAATATGTTGGTCTGGTTATGGGTTTATGTTCTGGTAAAATATATTCATTTCCCTGGGCACACTGGTGCTAATTCCCTTAAGTTCAGTGGCCATATTTTCCCAGCCCATATCTTTTATGTTTGTTTTTTTGATACTGCAGGATATAGACCATGGGGACTATTTTGGAAAACAAATGTGTTTTTCATGTCCACAGGCATACTGGGGGGAAGGCAAATGCTAAATATATGAGGACAAGGTAGGGTTAGTTCTGCATATGCAAATGCTGTATCTTAGCCACAGGTAAGAAAAATGACCTCAGCAATGCTGTTAGCCTCCAGAAGATGCTACATTCCTTCAGAGAACAATAAAAAAGCCAGAGTAGTATTCAGAGTGCGGAGGTGTTATGTTTTGTGTCTGGATGTACCCCTGAAGCCTCATGCGGTCACAAGGGATGGGCTTTCTGGAGGCAGCTGAATCTAGAGTTTGTCACTGGTTCATTGTCTAGTGCTGGGATTGGGGGTTTGAGAGCTATATCCACCCTAGTGTGGGTAGATTGCATACAATATAAGGAAGGAAAAGAGGCTTGTTCCTTCTTTTTGCTCTTGGAGTTTTGGTATCTTCCTCTGCCATAAAAGGTTTCCACTCTGCCATGCTCCCTGGCTTGGAGCCAGCTGATTATGGACTGAAACCTCCAAAACTAAACATCTAAATAAACCTTCCCCTTTAACTTTGGGGGTTGGGTATTTTGTCTCAGCAATGAGAGAAAAATGCCTAAGCTAGGATGTCTGCATAAAGACTGAGATGTGCCATGTATCCCATTCCACCCAATACAATGATTTTAAATAGTAATTTAACATCACATATTTGTTTGCTGCCCCACCCTTTGGGTCCCTCAACATAATCCTCTATTTTAGTCTTTATGGAAACAATAATACAGCCAAGAATTTCAAACTCACCAGATTGTGAAGTTGGAGAACTTTGGGGGGAAAGTTGCATGAAGGGCACATTTTTCACTGCAGTAACTGACAATTATCTTCAAAGAGGTTTCAAAAACTGCCTCATAAATGTAACATCCCAATCACATCCTGATTATTTAATGGGGAGATATGAAATTCAGTTGACAGAGTTGACACTTCTAGGAGGGTATTTTCATCTGAAACAGGCAAGAAATACATCTCTAGGGAAAAAAGGCCCATGAGATCACGCAGCACACTGGACTCCACCAGTCTGATCCTGACCCCCTGAGTCTCTGATGGGTCCCACCCTGCAGGTTAATGCTGTCAGAGTGCTCTTCTGCTGCCTCGAGCTGCTTTCCCCATGTCAGCTGTGCAAGCCCTACTCAGCCCTCAAAATCCAGATTAATTTGACCCTTCTCCAGAAAAACATCCCCCGCTTCTGCAATCCATTTTCATTGCTTCTTTTTCTAGTTCCTATGACATTTAAAACTAAGACTCAATTAAGCTATGCATTTTAAACTAGTCTATTGGTATTAATAACATGATTTTAACATGGCATGTGTTATGCACTATTGCTTCAAGTACACGAAGCTCATATCTTAAGTGGGAGAGAAAAACAAAAAGCACTTGTTGGGATTAACTTTGATAGGAGACACTTCAGACATCGCATCAGGCTTTTAGGGGTTATATTTGGGCTAGGGTCCCACTAGATGACATTCTTATTACAGGGAAAACTATCACCTGCATGTGGATTTGTGTGTGTGCCTGTATGTATTTCAGCTAATCATTCGTTACTCCATGGAAATGCTTTATATTCAATTTAAACCTAAAATATATGTTGAATTCATACTAGAGTAAATTGTTGACCAAGTCTGTGTGTAGGATTAAGGGGAAAGGTTCAGGGAATGGAGGAAGATATTACAAAAATGAGACAGAAACGTCACTTGGGATTCTCTTATCTGTCTATCTTTCTTGTGAAAGCCTGTCATACAGTGATCCCCTTGTGGGCACAGTGCTGTATGTAGAGATATGTCTGTAGCATGAACATTAGCTCAGCATGGCAATGGTTCTTGGGTCCAATCACAAACTCCTTTGCCTTTAGGTGTCACACACTGAAAACAGGTGCAGAACAATTGTTTGCAGAGTGATGTAATCAAAAGATAGGTGCCATTGAAATGTGGGAAAAGAATATGAGAAATTGTATTTACAAAAGAATTACATTTCTAACACAAAAATTTTAATTTGTCAAATGAGCTCCCTGAAGCCTAAAGCCAGACAGTCACATGACTCATAGTGGAAATGAAGATATCCAAAGGCTGAGGATTCCATATCATAGAAAGTTTGGTAGGGCACCAAGCTCTTTTATTCTCTTTTGATTTGTATATGTCCAGGTAAGTAGATATGTCAAGAAAACTGGACTGAGATGTGCCAACGATGGATGTCTGGGAGAATTGCCCTGCTCAGGTACAGTGAAGTCAATATTTCTCTCCCTTAGCCCCATTGCCAGGTAAAATAAAAGCTATCTAATTAAGCCTAAAGAGGGGCAGTCAATGAGTAAGAAAGGAAACCCCATTTTGATAATCGATGGTTAGAGAGAAGATTTCCATTCTGGCATGATAATTTTACTATAAAATGATGGTGAAAACTTCAACCTAAATGTATCAAAAATACCAATAAAAGTGTTGTAACCTATTTGACATTAAGTAAACTGGTAATTGACTAGCAAAATTCTGACAAATATTTTGGCTCAATAGATATGTAGTATTGAAAAGTGAGTTCATGACAAGTTTCTGAGTCAATTGCCCCTTCTTCCCTGTACATTGTATCCTCATGAGGTAACTTTTACAGCTGCAGAAGCCACCAAATCCCAAGACCAACGTAAACTGAAATCAATATTAGACTTTAAATTATTCCATCACAGGGTGTTAAACCAAGGCTTTCTGAAATGTGAAGCACATTCAGTCTCATTGCTTTCACTGAAAATACTATTACAAGTAATGTACAATTTTAGCAAGTGTCTGATATTAAATTAGGAAGATATAAGAAACTAAACTATGAATTTTTGTTATTTAGTTTGTTTACTATGTTTCTTAGGTTTATATTTGACTGTATATTTTATAATGAATGTGGCATATTATAGTATGTATGTGTACATAAAAATTGAGCTTATGGCCCTTACCTAGACATCAGGAATAAATATAGATGAATAAATACATATATCAGAGGGACAGAGGTATACGATTGAAAAGTATTGAGGGTGAGCTTTATCTGAAGTTCATGATCTGTAATGGATTTTATAAGAAGTGTAATACTGCTTTTGAAAGTATTTCACATGATAGAGATGCTATCTGAGATGCAAAGTACAAGACTCCTGACAAACAGGGTCAGGTAAGGTAATGAACTGCAAGTGGGTACCAATGATAGATCTGATTAAAATTAGGATGACTTAATTTTTCTACAACAATATAATCCAAATTCATCATTCTCCTCCTTACGGTCCTACCGTGTAATGCCTTTCATCTTACATTGCACTGTCCACTTATGTGAATCTTCCCCTCTCAGCTGATTGAACAACTCTGCCTCCCAAACAGAACTTGTGCTTAATCACTGCAGGCATTTCTTTCCTATACCCTGTCTGAAATGCCCCATCATGTCTTCCTGACCTTCTTGTATCTGAAGTCTACTCATCCTTCAGGACCAAGGTCAGATCTCTTCTCCTCCTTCAATCTTCTCAGGCCACTTTAGCCCATAATTTTCTCTTTCTTTTCTAAACTAATAGCAGTTTCTATCTCTGCCACTCATTTGACAATCGACCATATAATGCATTGTGACAGCTCTGATATTACATTGTGCCATATCGTGATTTCCCTCTTCTGTTTTTAGTTTTTTATCTATTTCTCTTCACATTTCACATTATAACTCTAATGTCACTCAAACATCTTTTATGGCAGGGGTGGTATTTCCTGCTTCTGTTATATTTTTCCTTAATCTATGCTTAGCATGCAATTAGACTCAGGGAAAGTTTTAAATAAAAGTTGTTTAAGTGATGTTGCAGCTCCTTACCAGAAATAGAATACTGCAAAAATATCATCATAGAGCTGATAAAAAGATTAAATAAACAACACATTTCCAACACAAAGTGAAGAGCCTGCCATTTAGAAAACCTTTGTAAACTCATATTTTTCCAGGATTAGCTCACTACCCCAAATTTGTATGTCACAAATCTACTTGGTTGTTTTGAAGCAGAAGTTGGACAAGAATGAATGATTTAAAGTATACTTCATTCCTTTGTTCACTCAAAGCAGGCACTAAGGAGGAGGTTATAAGATTTCATTTTAGTGTGCCTTTCTTTCTTATATCAATTATTATCCTCCAAAGTTTTCTTCTTATGATCAAGATAAAGGATTATAATGTTCCTGACTCATTGATAATTGATGTTACTAGAATAACAGTCTTGCAATTCAATATACTGACCACACTTAAAACTGAATAGAAATAGACACACCTGCAGTGACCTTAATCAGACCCGAAGCCTCCCACTGACAGATATTTAACTCATTAGTTCTGTTTGGCTGTTGGTCTGACACCATCACTATAACACAATATGAAGTGCTAATTATCACAAAATCCAATGATGCAATTTGTCAGGAGAGAAAAACCTTCTCTCCCTTTATTGGAAGCTGCCTGCTCTCTCTGTTAAATTTGATCAGCATTTACTGCGGTAGAAGAGGGGACCACAGCTTTATGTTTGCCTTGAGCCCTAACTAATGCAAAGGACAGTTCACTCTCAATCCATGTTATATTTGAGATAATTCAACACATCACTGGGTGCTTAAGAGTTTCTGTTGGTAATCTAAGAAGACAAAACAAATGTGAGATACCGCAACCTTTCAAGCAGGAACTCTGGCTGAGTGTGTTGATGAGTGGGCAGAGGCCAGGGCCTTATTCCTTCTGTGGGGTCTGAATCTATTTGTGTGCACAGCACTGAAGACCTGGCCATCTCTTCTATCCCATTTCCCAAATTAAATGGGCTGGTCGGTTTCAATATTCTCTCTAGGTCCAGATGTCTTAAAAAACAACGCCACCATTACTAGTGACTTCCCTGGGAAAATGAGTGTGAGTACTGAAGTCTGGGGACTTCTAGGGGTTACCCGGCTCGGCTGTGGCCCTGGGCCTACACCAAAGAAGTGTTGCCACGCCCTTAGTTAAGAATCGTAAGCCCGCCCTGACATTAGCTCTCTGTGGAGGCTTCAGCTAGTCACCAAGTCCTCTTGACCCAGTCAAGTTCTGGTAATACTGAAAGGCATTTCCTTCCTGTTAAGATCAGTTAAAAATGGAACAACCTTATTTTCATACCTAGAGGCATTACTAACTTCACCCCAAGACTCCTCCAACTTGAGATTTTTTTCCTGATTCTCTTCATACACTTCATCTGGTCATTGATATGGTCTGAAGTCCAAGACCTTGGGTAATGGATGGGGACTTGGAGAGAAAGCAATGCTATGTGAGATGGGATGGCTGGAGCAGGGAGGTAGAAGAAAACCAGATGCTGATCCTAGAAAACTTACTTGTCTTACCTTTTACAATAGAACTTTATGTACTTAATGCTGTATTTGTGGAGCTTGTAAGAGTGCAGCAATGGGAGAAGAAAACCAAGGGAATTTTTCAGGGCACAAACCTCATTAAAAAGTTCACTTTAACTATGTGCAATGAATGAAATATTGAACAACCAGTGTATTATTTTAACAGGGGATATTAAACAACAGTGAGGACTGTCTGGTTATATTGCTGGGTCTATCTTCTCATGTGTCAGCAACCAAGTAACGTGGAAGGAGGCCTAATTATCATGTTCACAGTGGTACAGGTACTAAAACAGTTACACTTTGCATTGCTCAGGATGTTCAGAGCTGAAATAGATAAACTATGTGGGAGACTAGTAATAGGTAATTATTCTCTACTTACATATTCAGCCTCATAATTCTAAATTAAGGTAAGTGGAAAAAGCTTATAAAATATTCAAAGCTCCTTTATCTTTCCTCCTCCCTCTTATTAGAAACTGTGCATGAATTTGCATAGAATAAACTGAGCTCATAAATCAAAGAAGAAACTGCAAGAATGCTCTTTGTAAGTTATAATTTAAGGTTAACTGTAGCACATTTTGCTTACTGTATTATTAATGACTTTCGTTCACTCATGACAAGATTACATATTAAAAATTGTTGGTAGACAAAACTCAGTTCATAATCAATTTGCTTCTTAATGTGAGCAATCTGCGTGCATCCCTATGGCGGAGGCAGGTTTAGCGAGGATAATGGAAACAGTGCCTTGGGAAGAACATTCTCACAACACTGGGCTCCCTTGGGGGCATGATTGACAGGTGGCTCCAAAGGGGAATTAAGTGACTGAAGGGCAAGCCCTGCAAGCTTGGTCAGGGCTCAGGGCTGCTCCCAGAGGCCCCGAGTCACTCCACCCCAAATGAACCTGCTCTTTTCTTCCTGCGATTCCACAGCCCCCTTTATTCTTTCCCACCACTTGCCTGTACTTAACATCTTTTGATCCTTGCAGTGTCGTCCTATTTTTCTTAAATTTGTCACATCTATTTACTAGAAAATATGTTTCTCTTCCACTATTAAACAATCCCAAGCCATTTCAAGATGCCCTCACAGGTCTGGTTTGCAGGGATTCTGGTAGTCCACATTTTTTTCATTCTCGCCTTCTCTTTCACTCCAGCCAAGCACTGCCTGTCCTGGCTCCCACTGCAGCCTCCCACCCCTCCCCACCTTCTCAGCCCACCTGACAGTCATGTTTTTTCATTACGGTACATTTCTGAACCAGCTGCTTTCTGAGGCCAGAGAGACAGGAAGACATCCTTTCTCTTGGCTGGAGAAGCAGAATGCCAGACAGAACGCTTACAACTATTTTCCCAGAAGTCAGCGAGGTTGGATTTGATAGGATATTCAAGTCTTGGGTTGCAGAAGGCACATGTAGCATTCCTAACTGTCTTCAAAAGGTGTGATAAAAACATTTAAAATGTCATGCTGAAACACTGTGTTGCCGTATTTCATTAGTGACTTTGTTCTTAGTGTTATAGATTGAGATGAATTGGCATCTGTATATCTAAGGTATATTTTGAAATGATGTTAAAAGCTTTCACTGTGCTGGAAACATTTGAGGCTTCTGTTTCAGGGCTGAGGATCCTTTGATGTACATATAATGGTGCTTATTTAATTGAAAATATTGGCAATAGATTCTAAAATATCATTAAGGAGGATTCACATAGAAAGCTGTTTCTTATTTGAGGCTAAGTTTTAAGGAATTAGGCCCACTTTCTATGTTAGCCTCTCAACCTCAAATACCCCTCAGCACCACAACCAGCCACATTTAGGTCCTCCAAGGAAATAAAAAAGCATGCAGAGTAACTTCACAGAATGCCAGAGGAGGCACAAAGAAAAAAAAAAAAGTTTCAGAATATTTCCAAGCAAGAATGAAAAGAATCAGGACTCAGAAGTGCACCTTTACATGAGGTGACATAGAGAATTAAAAGAGGAGGTGACTCATCACAGATGTGAAAAACCCAGAAGATTAATTCAACCTACATTAAGCAAGGTAATAAAGATGAAGTCAACAGGGATTCTTTCTTTTCTGTGGGACCTTTATGATTGGGTGTTATTAGTAAATGCATCCTCAGTCTTTTCTTCCTTGACTCAGTGGTTAGGTGACACATGACTCTATGGGCTTCAGACCCGTTGCTTCAACAGTGAGTTACATCTTTAAATCTACTTTTAGGAGCTCTGGAATTGTAGATGCAACATCCCTCCTATTCATTCTTTGTGTCTCCCTGTACTTCCCACACTGTCTGTGTCCAAATCACAGTGTCCCAAAGAGAACTCAGCTAGCATTTCCCCTCCAAACATCCCTTAGGCTTCCTGCCTCTGTTCATGAGACTGTCAATCGTCAACATACTATATGTGAGGTTTCCTGCCACACCGTCCCCTCCGGGTTCCAGGCCCCCATGACTTCTGTCCAACATCTCTTAGGCCACTCCTTACCTGTGGCCCTTGCATCTTGTATTAGGACATATTCTCTTGTTGGGGTCACTGCAGTGGTCTTTTTGCTAGGTCCTTTGCTGAAGTTTTTAGCCTCTTGTCATTACCAACACTGCTACAGACAGTGCTACCTAAACCTAAGGTTCGTTCATATAAATTTTCTTATTTAAAACCCTTCGCTAGTTTTTTGTATAATATAACCATGCTCTGTTTAGGATGATATGTATAAAGTTTCATTCCTCATGCCTACTTTTTATTATCTTCTACCTCCTCCAATACAGACCTTCTGAATTCAGATCGAACATTTCTCTCTGTCTTTCCCCTATAACACTGAAATTTTAGGCAGAAACTCTTTATTTTACATCCAGCCTGAGGCAGAACTTTTATTTCTGTGATGTTGCTAAAAATGTTAATTTAATTCATTAAAAATGTATTGTGCATCTATTATGAAATTCTAGGAGTTAGGGAAATTGAGGGGCAAAGACAGTTGGATGAAAAACAGAGAAGCTAGGAAAACAAAGGAGACCCTGAGGAGTTTGTGAATATTGAACAGCCTCTCTTCCTTTCCACAAACGCAGCAATCAGAAACCCTGGGGACTGGTTGAGCTGGGCAGAAGTCACTCTGCCCTGGGACCAATTTCAATCCTAGATGATCTGACCTCCTTCAAGTGGAGACTAAGTAATGGATGCAAACTGATTGACTAGCACTTAAGAGCTATTTTCTCTGCTTTTTAAACTCAGAGACACAATATCCAGAATCAACACTTGAAATGAGGTCTGTGTTGTTAGAGGGTTTGTTTTTCATATGGTTACATAACTGCAGCCTACCTCATGTATGAGATTTTAGGCTCTCTAATTTGCTGAGGTCATTTTATCACGGGCAGGTGTTTAGTTACTCTGTTGCCACATGGTCCATCAGAGGAAGAAGCCTTTGTGTTAATTAAAGTGCCACATTACCTTTGTACCTTGGGGGGAACTGAGACTTAGCAAGCTGGGAGAGAGAACATCCACACTCTCTTCCCAGATGAGTAGTGTGTATTTTCATTTTGTGTGGAACGTCCTCAGAATGGGGGCAGGAGGAGGGAGAGGGCAATTTAGTAAAAAGAATACGAGGAGGAAAATGGAAGAGAATTGGCTTGTGTAATTCTGCCACTTGATAGAGTCAAATAAAATTGTAAACATGACAATAGAGGAATTGCTTAGTAGCTCATTGGAAAGTTACCTCCTCGAAAGTCACAAAATCATTCATAATTAATTATCAATTGATTGCTGCAGACAGATGCCGTTGGAGTTCTGCGAGAATGAGATCAATGGAGATTGAGGCTGCACAAAGGCCCCTGAAAGAGACATAGCCTTGAGCCTGGAATGGGAGGCTGTCTTGGCTACTTTTGTCTTGTTCCTGGGATGAAATACCTGATACCCAGTATTAAGGAAGGAAAGGTTTATTTAGCTCATAGTTTGTGGAGATTTCAGTCCATACACAACTGGCTCCAAGGCAGAGTGACACATGGCAGAGGGCAGCAGTTCGCGGAGGAGGAAATCAGCAAAAGCAGCAAGAGCAAAAAGGCAGGAGCGGCATGAGAAGAGCAAGCCTCTTTCCCTCCCTTATATGGTGTGCAGCCTGCTGGTCCCAGGGTGGGTGCAGCGCTCACACATGTAATCCCAGCTTTGGAGCATGAATCGACCATAAACTCTAAAATCCTGACCAATGATCGCATGAAGCTTGGGAGTGGGCATCCAGACACAAACCATAACAGAGGTATAGTCAGGGGAAGGTAAGAAGGAAGGCTATTCTTCCTATGATGCCAAAGCTCAGTTCTTTGGTGGTCTCACCTGAATGCTGTGCACATAGCAGCTCTAGGCAAAATTTATACCACACCCTTCTTGAGGGCTGGGCTGAACTCTCCTGGATATAGTCTTCTATTTTGTGTTTGATTTCATACTCTGTATGGAAGCACACGGAGTACCTGTTCATTTCTCTTCCTATTTCATTACATTCCTCTGGAGGGCACTAAGATCTTTGAGCACTTTGTTGCCTACCCTTCTAGTTGTTTTTGTATGCATTTCTACACATAGGGGATACTGATACATATTTGTGTATGTACATTCATACATATTTTAAACCTAAATTGGATCATTTACATATACAGATGATCTCTGACTTAGGATGGTTTGACTTAGGATTTTTGTGGTATAAAAGTGATATGTGAGATTAGTCAAACCATTACAGAGAATAAAAAATAAAACAAAAACTTATGAACGATACAGAGCTTCACCAAACAAGATGATAGGAATTCAAAAATGATTATGTTGCATATTCTTGTGTTCAAATTAATTGTTCAGACTACCAGATATAAGCAGGCAAAATTGGTCAAAAAGATAAATACATAAGTAAAGCATTAACCGTTTCTTTCAATAAACCATTAGACATCAGCAGTACAGTTATCCCAGCCATCTTTCTGTGTATACACATATAGATTTTCCCTTCCTTCTTTCTTTCTTCTTTTCTTCAATTCTCCTTAAAATAAAGAAAGTGATATACATTTAGGAGGTACTGTATTTTGAATTTTGATCTGTGCTCTAAGTGGTATGCTAGTCTCTTGCTGTGCTGTCCAGCATCAGTTACGTCTGGTTGCAGTTATGTGACCGTGAGGACAAACAACCATTACTCTACAGTGTGCTGTACTGTTCAGGTATGATTCTTGACAGGTTAGGTGCAATATATACATTTTCGTCTTAAGATATTTTCAACTTTGGGGGTGACAAAAACCCACTGTAAGTTGACGAGCATCTGTATATGATTCTAATAAGGTGGTTAATTTATTGCTTAAATAAATATCTTAAAGACCCTTCTTTGTCAGTTGCTCTCATTCTTTTGAGCTCTATGATGTCCAATAACAAGAAAACCTTGAGATTTATTTATGCAATATATCATTTGGCAGTTACATCACTTCCAATTCCTTCCTATGGCAGAAGAATGCATCTTGGTGTTCACAATTTGAGACAAGTACACATTTCTCCGTAGGGCAGCATCATAAAAGTAGGACCTTTGATTTTGAAAAAAGCTAATTGGTTAAGTTCTGTGACGATTCTGTTTATATTCCACCAAAGTATATAATGTGTGTGAGTGCCCATCTACCCACACAAGTACTCCTTTTTCTATAAAATGGATGTGAGAAAAATAGCATTTCATTGTTATTTTAAAATACATTATTCTTGGTTGCTAGTAAAGTTAAACATCCTTTTATGTGAATGTCCATTTCACTTTTCAAATGTATTCTTATTGTTCCAAGGAAGCCATTCATCACATCTGTATTCCTCATTAATTAGAATTAAATCAGTTTGACTTATGCTGAATTTTTCCTAACCATCAGATACCTAAGCCAAGTAATGTGAAAGTGTTAAGTGAGTTAAATAATCAATTGATCAATATGTATTCACTAGGCAATTAATGCCTCAAGTCTATGCTGGATATTGTTGGGGATATAGCTCTGGCTTTTAAGAAGCTTATATGATCTTTTAGGGTGATAAGACTCAAACTGTAATCAATAATGTTACCACTGTTTACTAGACCCCAAGGACAGAACAGCCAGGGAAAAGAGAGCCTCTGTAGGGTGGACTAGCTAGAAAGGGCTTACTGAAGGTGCTATGGTTCTGTTTAACCTTGGAAGAGAAACTGGAAGAAGGGAGTGCATTTCAGACTGTGATGAGTAGCGTGAGCCAACATACTAAGGGACTTTGAGAGCACAGCAAGGAGCACACCCATCCTGCAGCAGGGTTGATGGGCCCCTCTGGGGCCCATACTTGCTTGAGCTTATCCACTCCTCAACCAGCCAAAGCTGACTATTTCCATCACACTGTGAAGGGGAATCCTCTGCCCATTATTGTTATGACCTGACTTTGGAAGGCTGTGTTAGGGAGTTTGGCTCTCAGGCTCCAGGTTCAGGAGGACAGATAAGGACAGGACATTGTTTCTCCCTTCCAAACTCTACTTGATCCCCCAGGAAGCTGCTGGATCTAGGACCTGCCTGATTGCAACCTCTACAGCCTCATCATTTTGTCCAGAGGTGCCATTGCTACAATTACAATCCAAACCCAGAGTCAATTACTCACTGTGTGAATCACCCCCAAAAGATTGCTTTTTCCCTTTCCATTAGTATCACACATAATTGCACTCTGTGTGGTTCCTAAACTCTTATTCCTGACTTCTATGTCCATAAGAATCTAGGTTGATTATAAAGTTCTTTCATCTCCTATCACTGACCTCACTGACATTTTCCATAAAGATTTTTTCCTATTTTATTCATTAGCAATGCACCCACCTTCTGCCATTAATTATTCAGCTCCTTGTGAGCAAAGAATCTCTATGTTTTCCCTGCTGATTTTTCCATATGTTCATCCTTTCTTCTTTGCCTCCTTATTAACAGGGAATGTTAACACTCCCATGCCCTAGAGTTGTAGGGATGGTTGATTTTGCTGACACTGGTTCTTTCTCTTTTATAGCTACTATCCCTCATCCTACCTCTTGGCCCTCAAAGTCACTGGGACCTGATCCAGGGCATGACCTCTTTTGGAGTTTCTATATGATACAGCTTTAAGCTGATGCAAACCCCTGCCTTTCTTCTCTCCCTGGTATTCACTGTGAATGTTCCATGTATCAGTTGCCCTTGGGGCTTATTAAATGGATCAACTGATCCATTATCAATAATTTAACAGCTGCTAACCACCACAACATGAGTTAAGAAAGGCACTAGTCATGCTATCTTCTCAGCAGCAACAAGGGTTAGTGGAGTCAGAAAAGACTGAGATTGTGTTGCCAGTCATACATGGGATCAACCCGACTATGAAGAAGGGTGCAAGCTATCTTTAACCTGGTCTCCAAAAGATGGCAGTGAACTTATTCCAGAATTTATCCTACAGCTATGTTTTATTTAAATTTATATACTAATGGGTCAGTCTGGTAAAAAGGTCTTATTAGGAAATTTGGGGAATATTGCAGGAAATCAAAATGTATTTTCTCTTTTCACACGAACATATCTACCAGCAAAGAACAACATGACGGAATGAGATTTCAAAGGACAGAAGGAGCAGGGGCATGATAGAACACAGTGAAATTCCCGACAAGTCGCTGAGATTTCCAGGGTCCCAAGGACTATGAGTAACTAAAAATCCAAATCAAGGGCTAGATGCAGGACTGGCCAGGCCAGAAAGGAATGAAGAAGTGGATAAGTGTATATGAGTATTTAGAGAGCACTGGTTGGTAGCACACAAAGAATCTAGAATCATTGGTGGGTGTGAACCTATAAATATGATAGTAGTCTTTCTGCTTGCGTGAAAAGAAGTCAATATTTGCTTGAAAGCACCTAGATTACCAAGGCTGACATGCCAGTATTGCTGCCTATTAAAGGCTAGTTTCAAAGAACACAAAGTGTAATTCAAACAAAGCCTCAACAATGAGAATCAGGAGACAAGAACTTAAGCATACAGTTCAGGCTAAATACTCTTGGTATTAGATGGACTGTTTCAGTGTGTGTGTAGTTTTCCTTAGCAAATAGATAATTTTCAACCTAAAAAAAAGTAGATCATACAAATATCTGCCCCGGAAAAGAGCTCTGTTTCAAATCAATATACAATATCATCAGGCTTGTACCTGAGAAGTTTTGACAGTACACCCAGAGTTCCAAGAAGTAACTGTGGGCTGAGCCAGCCAGTCCTGGAGAAGAACCTCTTGAAGTCAATGTCTGGTTTTACACTATACTCTCAGGACCTTGCACATAATGGACATCTAAAGCACACCCTTACAAACAGAAGAGTGATCAGCAGAGCATCACTTTGATGCCATGATGATGGGTGCTGCTGCTAAAGGAACCCTTTTATCATGAAGAGTAGTGAGGACTGAGTACAGACTGTATAGACTGGCTACAGTGAAGATGCACAGAAGGAAGAAAACAGTGGCTGGCATTCATGAATGATGATCTTTTATTGAGCACTTTCTATAAAAATCACAGCGGACATAGTTCAGCCCTGAGCATCAAAATCTATGTAACAAACTTTACAGACTAATGAGGTTAAACATCTTTTTATGTGATTGGCCATTTTACGCTTCAACTCATAACAGCAACGTAGGTAAACTGTGATTGTTTCTTTTATTTATGTAAGGTAGTTGGAACTTGCAGAGGGTTAGTTATCTGCCCAGGTGCACACAAGTACTAAGTGGCTGAGACAGATTTAACGTTATATTGTTTGAGATGAGGTACTGAGGACTTTACTTGTACTGGGAGCCTTCTTACATAGTGAGATAGGGACTGGTCACTGCAGGCTAACCAGAATACTTGAATGCCTTTTCCAGAAGTAACACATCTTTGCTTGAATGCTATCATCTTCCAATTTTCCTCTTTGCAAGCATTGTACATTTACCCAAGAAGCATGCTATTTTGTCTGTATAAACCATGGGCATGTAGCATTATCTTGGATTTTCCATTTTGATTTCTTGAAAGTGATGTTAAATGTTATGGAGGATGGCACTTAGGAGTTTCATAATTTTTCTTCCCTCTACAACTAATGTCTCACCCTAATTTAACAGAGCTTGTTGTGTTTTGCTCTTTTTAAATTGCCTTCATCAAATCTTTTCAATTTAGATTTCATGAAAGAAATGATTATATTTCTTTGCATTCATATTTTATTGGTTGATATATTATTCAATTAAAATGTGTCAGTATAATAAGTCCAAATGGCAAAAATATGTTTGGTTATAATCATGAATGACTCAGTGAATATGGAACTTGTGACGGAAGCAGAAGTACACAGAAAACCAGAGAATTTATTCTCAGGCAAATGCATTTGAGTTGGGCATAAAATAAAAGTCCAGTTGATTCTAAGTGTGAGGTAAATGTCATTTGCTCTGCTTCATCTTACTGCTTTTAGCCAGAGCAAGACGAGTATAAGGTCATCAAGGAGGAGGTCTCAGTGGCTGAGGAGAGAATGCTACCAAAAGATTAATAAGTATAGTTTAAAACTGTGTACTTATATAGCTCTCAGTGATTATAGATATTTATAAATGATATTTGTAAATAAAGGATTTATGCTCCTTTTGAGGACAAAGAATTAGAGAGGCTCAAGACAGAAGGTGTGAACTATTCTTTTAAGGAGTGGGGCACCCAAGTGAAGGGGAATTATAGAGAGTGTAGTGAACGAGCAAGAAGAGAAAAAGAAAACTCACATAAAGGTAAGATGGTGTCTATAGTGTACAGTCAGCATGCGAATGAAGAGGGATATTTGAAAATGAAGAGGACAGGAGATGTAGTAAGATGGTGGAGAAAAGGTGCTACAAAAATGAAGATAGATTATACCAATATCAGCTCCTCCAAAGAGAAGATGTTCTTTTGAGACAAAGAAATACAGGGTGCGTTAGTTAATTTTCCAGCACTGTAACAAAACACTTGGGGTAAACAATTTAAAGGAGGAAAGATGCATTTAGGCTCACAGTTCCAGCAACTTCAATTTCTGTCACTGGCTCCTTTGTGTTTGGACTTCTAGCAAGGCAAACACCATGGTGGGGCCACACAGTAGAGCAGAGGTGATCACCTCATGGGGAGTAGGAAGCAAAAAAGAAAGGGAGGAACTGGATTCCCAATATCCCATCCCCTTCAAGGCCACAGTCCAATAATCTAACTTCTTTCCACTAAAACTTCCACCTCCTAATGGCTCCACCACATCCAGTAGTGCCACAGGTTGGGGTCCAGGCCTTCAGCACATGATCATTTAAAATAGAATTCATAACACAGTGCTGTATATAAAACCCCAAGACAAGATTCTAAACCCTCTGCAAGATGACAGTCTACTTGACAGATCTACGATAAGTACATGAGGCTAATGCAGTGAGGTTCATGAAGGCAAACTACTTATAGTGACGTTGTAAATGAGGAAGGTACAACTACACAGGTAGCTCAAGGAAAGATTATCAGATGGGAAAAAGGTTGAAACATGGAGCAAAATGGGAGAAGAGAATTTCTGAGCAAATGAATTGGGAGAAAAACTTCAGTCTCAGTCTCATGGAGGAGGACAATGGAGGGTTTTGCCTAATGGTATGGTTTTACTTCTCTACACAGTGAATATGCAGTGTGTCCCAGTCTTAACCTGAGCAGGGCATCAGGTACAAGATCTTTGTTTTTCAATCATTTTATTTTTATGGTGGTTGGATTTTACTCCATAGTTATGGACCTCTGTCTAGCACTGCCTTTTGAAAATATAACTCACATCTACCATGAAGTTACAGGGAAGAGGCCATGAGAGACCCTTGATAATGGTTGTATTTCTCAAAGGGTGTTAGTTGGAGCCCCGTTTGAAGAGCCTCTTTTTGAACCATCTTGAAACATCAGTGTCCAACTTTTGGCTTGCCTAGGCTGCAATGAGTAAAGAAGAATTGTCTTGGGCAGTGTGCAAAATATATAGTATAATTAATGCATATAGGTAACACACCTTCCTTTAAATATTTTTATTGTAGTATTAAAATGAAATAATGCAACAAGCCTAATTTTAATAATTAAACAAGGAAACCTACATGTCTGCTTAACAACAATAAATACTTGTCATCCCAGGCACAAGGGTATAGATAGGTGGAAAGTATGTGTAATCTCTGTGCTTTATTTGCCAAGTAGCACAACTGTATTTAATGTCGGATAGAAACAGTTTTGATTTAACTATGTGAGGAGTGCAGGAAGCACAGTTTGTACTGTCTGGTGCCCTTACCTACTCTGTTCTATTGTCTCCCAAACAATCCATGCTTTGAGTACCACACAGTCAAGTCATGAAAAAATATTTCTAAAATTTATATAAAAAATGTTACGTTTGTGATCTTGTGGGGGCCACATTATTAGCTGTCTAGGTCCACATGTATGCTCTGGACCATGGGTTGGACATGTCTATCTTACAGAGACATGTAGGATTAAAGCATAAAACAGAAAGTTTCTATTTTTCTGATCAAGAAAATAAAGCAAATAATGTGTACAGAGTTCAAATATCCAGGCTATATTCACATTCAGAAAAACATTTTTAATTTTCAGAAAGAAAGGCAAAAATAAAACAGATGGCTGCATCCAAAATATTAAAGCAGAGGTAAAACCTGGAAGAGACGATAACCATGAACTAGGGTTAGGGAAATGTTCTTAACACAGCCGGGGGATCAGTCCTCAGGGAAGGAGGCTTTAGTATGACTTTTTGAGGTTTCTAAGTCTTCTATAAGTTTTCTTTCCTGTTTTTTTTTCTTTTCTTTTTCTTTTAAACATCGACTAGAAAGCTTTGTTGTCTACGAAAGGGTAAAAGGATGTCTGGCTGAATTGGAATTGACAAAACTAGGCAACTCAGATAGGGCAGTCTCAGGAGCAGCCTTTAACCACAAAAGAGATATTGAAGGCGATGCAATCGATACAGCTGAAGCAGACACAGGAGGAAGATGATGAAACCCATCAAATTCGATCACTGGGCAGGAGTGGTCAGTGTCAGCTTCCTAAGGAAGGGTCACTTAATGTCAGCCTCTATTGGGGGGGGTTCTACCTCCCCTGCTGATTACCTTCCAAGGATCATAAACTTTTAGTGTCAGGAGTAATAATGCATTCTCCATGCTCTCAACTTCTTTTGGGGCCTGAAATCCTTTTCACTGTGGCCTGCATGAGTAGGTTTCCTGCACTCATGGGTCTCACAGCTGCCAACTCAACTGCCAAGTGTACCTGACAGGTGTTACCTCTCTCAGAAGACACAGTCATTTATTTGTTCAGTTGATCAGTTGTAATTTACTCTCATTTATGCTAGGTTTTAGGAAATCACACTACAGAGTTTTTTGGTAGCTTTTCTCCCTAAAAGAGGCAGAGTCTGTTTCCCCTGACTTGGCTCATGACTTAGCCTACCAGAACAGGGTGGGACAGAGACACAGGAGAGAGCCCCAGTCATCAAGCTGTTGCTGAGTCCAGGCTAATATAAGCCTAGATGACATGGCACGGATAGGGTGAGAGAGAAGCTCACTGAGATCAGCCCCAATTACTGCTCCCCGGCACCTTTAGCAAACAGAAGGGTTTAGAATAAGCACTTTTAGATAATAAATTTTGGGGACATTTACTATGCAACATGAGCTAATAATGTTATTTAAGGATAAATGTAAGAAGGTTCACATGGAAGGAATACAGAAATTTCCTCTGCTGAGTCTCCTAGGGATGCCAGATGCCCACCAAAAGAGTTTAAGAGAGAAGATTGACTTAAAATTACCCTAATAATTGATCCGCAAACATCAAGAATTCAATCATACATTCAGATAAGACTCCAAGTAACATTGCAGTGCATTTAGGCATCAACTCTCCAAATGACTGCTTTTCAACCAGCCGACAAGCATATGCTTAGCAACTAGAGAAGGGACTCTCAGAAGCCAAGAGAGAGGAGTTTTGTCTGTCCCTGCAGGAGTAGAGTACAGTGTGCTGTGGCGTCTCTTGAGTGGTGGGTATGTGCTTGCAGCAGAGTAGTGGGCATACCTGGCTATACACTTGATCATATGATGCAGACCACCCACTGTTATGGTCTAAACCTAGACTGTCTCCTAAAAGCCTCATGTCTTTAGGGTTGGGCCATGTAGAAAGTACTTTGATCATGGGAACGCTAGCTGGTGCCACCAGGAGTTGCGTTTTTGTCGGAAGGGGGGTTCACGGGGGCTTTGAGTGGAAGGATGTAACTGTTTCCCTGGCCCCTCCGTTTTCCCTCTGGTTCCTGGCCGCCGTGACAGGAGCAGCTTTTTTCCAGCAGACCTTCTGTCATGCCCTTCCTGTTCTTGGAATTAGCAGACTATGGACCAAAACCTCTAAAATCTGGGAGCCAAATTTATCCTGTTTCCTTTAAATTGTAGGTGTCAGATATTTTGTCCCAGTGATGAAAAAGTAACTAAGACACTTTTTTCCCTTGCTCTGTTTCCCTCTTTTCAAGCAATGCTTGCATTATAGTTTGGGCTCCTAGATATACTCATCCTTAAAGAAAGCTCATGCTTATCCACAGACACTGACATCTTCTCTACCTGGTAGTTATACTTCTCATTGTAAATGAATAAATTGGGTTTCTGTGTTGTATAGATCATCTCTGCAAGCTTGATTAATGCATTTGTTGTTCTACAAGTCTGGGGCTCAGAGAGTAGTGGAACTTACCAATCATAAACCTTTTCTTGGGTGCCAGACAAGCTCTTCAACTGGTGATGCTGGACCTCATTTTGTACCTTTCCTCCAAACTTCAGCAGAGCTGAGGTTCCCTGATGTGCAGGTTAGTGTCCTTTCCACTTATCCATGTGGTTAATTTTGATACTAGCTAATGTTTCTTGAGGGCTTCCTGGGTACCAGGCATTGCTCTAAGGGATTCATGTGGATTTCCTCATCCAAACCTCACAATGACCCTAGTAATAAAACCACCCTAATTTTACAAATGAGGAAATTGAGAGTCAGAGTGATTTAGTAACTTTCCCAAGGTCACATAGGTAGCCAGAATGGACCTCAGAGTCAGAATTGAAAGGTGCAAGTCAGAGCAGTTGCCAGTGAACACCAAGCTACACTGCTTTCCAGCTAGGCATGGTGTCTTTGTCTTACTACTTTTTTAGGGGAAGGAATCCAGGACAGCTCCAAATACCTATCATAATTTCTAAGCCCTCTATGTGGCTTTCAAGGCCCCCTGCAGTCTGATCTCAGCCTATTGATACAACATCAACTCCCATGTTTCATTTAACTTTAACATTCAATTACTTGAAATGTTTTACATGCCAGACCTCAGGCTCTGTGCTGATAGAGAATCAAAGATGAGAGAAAGACTTTGTAACCTAAATATCAGACAAAACACATGTCTGTGAAATATAACTAGTGGCAGCAGGTAGAAAGTAAGTGATATCATGGACATTTATAGTAGAAGAAATTCACTTCTGTACTGGGGACATTGATGGCATTGGCTGGAGACAGGATGTAAGGACACCTCAGTGAGGATTTGCTAGTTTGAGAGAAAAGAGGAAATAATTCATTACAGATAAGAAGAACAATATAAGCAAAGACAAGATCTTAAGAGATTCATAGCCATTATGGGAACAGAAAATGGGTGAGGGTGATAAGAGGAAAGAGTTTGTTTGCAATTAATGTAAAAATAGTGCAGCTAAGTTGTGGACAGGTCAAGAGGGTTGGCCTTGAAGTGATAGGCATGGTCTGAGCTGAAAAATCACACATTGTGATTTTAACACATTCACTGTGAAGTGACCACTGAAGGGCTGAAGAATATTCAGTACAGACTAGA
Organism: Dinomys branickii; assembly: GCA_004027595.1. NCBI lineage: Eukaryota > Metazoa > Chordata > Mammalia > Rodentia > Dinomyidae > Dinomys > Dinomys branickii. The sequence continues at coordinate 61,746 of PVLD010004763.1, forward strand.
AAAGGCAGTTGGAGTTAGAAAGGACTAATCTTTCAGCTTCCTGTTCCTTGCTGGCATCCCTGTCATCCTGATGAATGGTGAGATGCCACAGGAACAAGCCTGGGATTTCAAAGGTTCAGTCCAGGTATCAGTAATAACTTGAAATTCTTAATGGATGTTTCCAGAGTCTTATGTGCTTGCAGTAGGCTTAATATTTGTGCCTCTTAAGTGTTTGCAAAGCTCAGAAAGATATTAAAAACTCTTGAAAATTCTGTAACAGAAAAATGTGTTGATTTTATTTAGCTAAGTTTCCCAAGCTAATTGTTACAGAATTTCCCTTGATTCCTATAGCCACTGTTGTTAATGGGGGGGGGGTAGTGTTCCTTTTGTTGGAAGTTTTGGAAATTTTCCATCTAAGAAAGCCCTTCACTAAATAAATGGTATAGTGTTTCCTCTCCTCTCATTTGGAGACAGTGGAAAGAGCCCCAAAATAGAGTTGGGCAGCTGACCTCTGACCCTCAGGTCTGACCAGTAATGTGACTTGGGGAGAGCAAAATAACTGGAACAACATTTTCTTATAGGTGGAGAGGGGCTAATGACTTCTGACTTCTGAAAGAACCACCAGAGGGGACTGAGCTATCATCTTGATAGTTTGACATATGCAGGGATGGTGACCAGTGTTGTACACTGAGATCTTAGTTTCTATACTGAACCAGGTGAAGAGTAATATTGTAATCAGATAATTTCTTTGCATCATAGTCTTTGTACTCAAATGACCTGAAATAACATGGCTTCAGCATTGATCTCTAATCTTGAGTAACCTGATTAAAAATGAATGCACTTTAAAAGCAAAGAGACATACATTAGGGATGGTGGCCCAAGCTTATAATCTCAGTGAGGTAGAGGCAGGCAAATTTTAAGTTCAAACTCAGCTTGGACAACTTGTGGACTTAGCAAGACCCTGTCTCAAGGTAGAAAGAAAGAAAGAAAGAAAGAAAGAAAGAAAGAAAGAAAGAAAGAAAGAAAGAAAAAGAAAGAAAGAAAGAAAAGAAAAGAAAAAAGAAAAGAAACGAGAAGAGAAGAAAGCCAGGAAGAAAGAAAGAAAGAAAGAAAGAAAGAAAGAAAGAAAAGGCATAGTTCAGCATGAAGACTCTTGTGAGTCTCCAGTACCATGAAAAAAAGCCAAGTAAGAAGGCGTAGCATGGTCATCAGTTGCTCTAAAAATGGCCTCTGTGAAGGCAGTCAGGATATGCCACCCTAAAATCTGCTACTTTTGCATAGAGATTATACTGAGCTGAAGCCACTGAGAAGCAGTATGTAGAAGAGGTGCTCTCTTTTTTTCTGTCTAGAAGCAGAGCATGAGTTTCCCTTTCTAAAGGTACCTTGATACTCCACATTAAGAAGGTGAGTACCATTCTCCTGACCAGAGATGATTTAAGTCTTCATGACAAACCATGCTAAACAATCATTACCTGCCACAGAGTACACCTTATACAATTTTCAATCTCTAGAAACCCGAATCTCTTTTCCTTTATCCAGGAACATACATACATTTATTGATGATAGGTTTATTCCAGCGCAGAGAGTGAAGTAAAACAAGACAAAGAATATGTTTTTATTGCAGGTGGGCGCAGAGAAGTTCCACAGTGGGGACAGAAGGAAAAGGTGTGGAACCCCTGGGCTTTCTTTGTCCTGGTCCCGAGTTAAGTAACTTCAGGCGGGAGGTGGGGATTAGGAGGCAAACTGCCAGGATTGGGCGGGAGCATGGGAAAGGGAAACAGGAAATTACAAAAGGTAAGTTGGGAGTTGTAGTTCGACTCAGGGGGAGAAAGGTGGTGCTTAGCATATGATGTTAAAGGCCCACGCCACACCGACCTGGCGCGGCACTGGCTGGTCGCTACAGCAACCAAGCAGGAGTCGAAAAACCCAAACATTCCCCTCTTTTGGTTATAGGAGCGACGATTTTTAAAAAACTGCTTCTTGCTCAATGGGGGCGTTGGTATGGTAGGGGGCGAGGGGATAATGGGAATCATCTACGTGAACACCAGCGTCAGTGATGTCTGCTAGAGCGACGAGTTCGTTGGCCATGATTGCGAGGAGCATGGATTGAATAAAACTTGACAAAAGTTTAAAAATGCAGGACCCTACAAGTAAATAGGTTATTATCATGATTATAGGGCTCAGAAGAGGTAGCAGAAACCGTGCCCATGACCCAAGCGTGTCATTCCATCAGGACCATGGTGTAGCGGGGGAGAGGTAGTTTTTTAGTTCTGGGCGTTTACGCTCAAGCCAGGTATGAAGGTTCTTTACCTTGTCCATAATGATCTCAGATTCATTTACAAAGTAGCAACATTCTTCTCCCAACATAGCACAGATGCCTCCCCTCTCAGCTGTCAAGACGTCAAGAGCACGCCAATTCTGGAAAGTGACTCCTACAAGACTATCAATCTGATTATGAAGTGCACATATGGCAGGTGTGATGTCATCTATCCTTTGGTGAAGTTCTAGGGAGAGCTGGTGGTACAGCCGGTGAGCACGTGTGCTCACACCCATTCCTCCTGCTCCTATGGCTATTCCTAATACTGCGAAAATGCTTGCTCCTGTAAGGATGGGAGCTTGAATAGCCCTAGTGTTGCGGTTTAGATGGCTATCTGGAGGTTAGGAGAGGAACAATATCTCTATGGTGTCTTGAGAATTATTGTTAGGGCAGGGACTAGTAGGGTCATTGTGCATGACCCTGTCCACCTAGGAGGAAGACAAGTGTATGCTCCCTCTTTGCATCCTATAAACCATCCCTTGGGTGGACAGACGGCCCTGTCTTGTGTGTGTGTGACAAACTGTGTGCAGTGAGGTAGGTAGTCTAATTGTAGAGAGGTATTTTTGATCTGAGAGATTAGGCAGGTGAGGTTAGCTGGCCATAGCTGAGAGGGATAGATCCGCAGTGGGCCTACCATGGCTGGATTATGTGGAAAGGACAGGTGTAAGGAATTTCAGTGTGTAGGAGCTGTCATGTATATGTCCTGTCGATAAGGGACACAGAGCCAACATTCTGTGAAGTTGGAGGATTGTGAGAGTGTGTTGTAAGCATGTGAAAGAAGCTGTGGAATAGGAGGAGTGACCCAGGGTTTCAGGGTCAAGGAAGCATAATCTAGGGTATCTATTACTGGAAATGGGGTTATTAGCTGGGTTTGTAGGGTTAAAAAGTTGCCATGAGGCGTCTGTCTATGGTCATCACGATTATTAAAGGAGAGGCCCCGTGTCTTACCCAGGTGGAGTTGGGGGTGTAATGCATTGGGGATCGAGAACATTACACACCTGATCCCATCACCCCAGTCCACATACCACATCGAGATGATAGGATCTGCATCTTTTAGCATTTGCCCCTTTTGATCTATGCCTATGGTCTCACAACCTGGAACAAGATAGAAGACCCTAGTATCAACACATTGCCTCCGGCAAAATGTGTCAGGTTGGGGAATGACATATAAGCTATGCAGATCACAACACATTCCCTTGGGGCCACTGCATGGGCTGGGGGGGGGGTTAGTGACCTGACCCAGGTGTGTCCTGTCTTTAGTTTGATTGTTGTCCCCTTAGGTTTCTCCCAGGTATGTTGAATAGATACCATTTGACAGTATGGAACATGAAAGACCACTTTGTGATTTGAGGTAGAAAAACTGTGAGAACTTCCTGTCCCTTGGTCCGAGAGAGAGAGAGTTATGGTATAGGTAGGTTGTGTTTGTGTAGTGGAGCTGGAGAAAGTTAGGAGCAGCACAAGGCTTAAAAATGGAATCACATTTGTGGGGCTTGAGGTAGACAAAGGAGGGTAGATGCCCCAAAGACTACTATCAAGTAAAAGAGGACGAAGGCTAGCTTATATTGCACCTGAAAGCCGCTTGTGCAGACAGTTCACAGCCCAACAGCAAACAGTAAAGTAAGTAGTGTGTAAATAACTATGAGCAGAAGAGGGCAACAACACATTGGTTACCTTGGTGACTCACTAGAGCTTCTAGTGAGTTTCAGATGAGTAGGAGACAAAAGTCGTGATGACAGTTCTGGCTTTGAAGGTTTGGAGCCTGGAGTGTCTGGGTTGTTAGGGCACCTCTTTGCCTGGGTGATGTGGAACCAAGATGAAAGTCTGGCGACCTTAATTGCTGTAGGAGTTGTGAGCACCACCAAATGGGGTCCAGTCCACCTTGAGTGTAATCCTGTGGGCTTAGAATTTTTGAGATATATTAAGTCTCCAGGGGTTATAGGTGGCTCTGGCTGTGTGCCCTTTACTGGTTGGGGGAGACAGAGATCAGCATGTTGATGCAACAGGTATCGAAGGAAAGAGAGGATTGGAATGTAGTCTGCAATAGGGGGTAAGTTGTCAGGAGTGGGGAAGTTATGAAGCAAAAATGGCCTACCATACATGAGTTCAAATGGACTCAGGAAAGTGGGTACTCTAGGAAGTCCCCTGAGCTTAGTTAATGCTAGGGGGAGAAGCTGGGGCCAAGGCAGGTGTAATTCTAAGATTAGCTTGGTAAGGTGAGACTTTAGAAGTCCATTTGCCTTTTCTACCTTGCCCGAGGATTGTGGATGGTATGGTGTGTGTAAGCACCAAGTAATGTTAAGGCTTGAAGAGACCTGCTGGGTGATCTGCGAGATAAATGCTGGACCATTATCTGACTGGATAGTCCGGGGAAGTCCAAACCTGGGAATGATGTCCTGTATAAGGGCCTGGGAAACTATATCGTCAGTTTTTTGTGTGGTGGGAAATGCCTCTATCCACCCAGAAAAGGTACAAACAAAGGTGAGAAGGTATTTGTAGGTTTTGTAGCGGGGCATGTGTGTGAAATCAACCTGCCAGTCTTCACCTGGGGTATTTCCTCGGACCTGGTGAGTTGGGAAGGAAGGAGGTGTCAAGTGGCCCTGAGGGGAAGTTTTAGCACAGAGCTGACAGTTTTGAGTGACCTGGTGAGTAATGGTCTTTAAGGAAGGATGTGTGGTGATGGGAGTTAGGAGTTTGTATAAAGCCTGGGTACCAACGTGGAAACAGTTGTGTATATCAGTAATGATGGTCTGTGCCTGTTGGTCTGGGAGAAGAAGTTTAGGTCCCTGAAAAATCTATCCTTGTGTGTTTTGATGGTAATCTGGATTTTGGAATAAGCGTAATTGTTCTGATGAATATTGAGGTGAGGGCATAGCTTTTGGAATAAGGGGGAGAAGACAAAAAGGATATTGCTGTTGAGCAGCTAATTTAGCCTGTGTGTCTGCAAACATATTTCCCTGAGCAACAGTGTCTGTGGGAGCCTGATGTCCCCTACAGTGGATGACGGCTGCCTGTTTTGGGAACTGTGCTGCTTTTAGCAGTTTGAGGATAAGAGGTGCATTGGCAATAGGGGTGCCCTGAGTATTAATAAATCCCCTTTCTTGCCAGATTGTTGCATGAGAGTGGAGAATGCTTAACGTGTATTTGGAGTCTGTGTAAATATTTATAATTTTGTCCTTGGCTAGAGTGAGTGCATGTGTAAGGGCTATGAGCTCTGCCTTTTGTGAGGATGTCCCTGGTGGCAGTGGTTTTGCCTCTATTACTGACGACCCATTAATGATGGTATCTCCTGCCCTCCTGTTAGCATCTGTGTTTGTCGAGCTGCCATCTGTGAACCATGTGTCGGAGGCTGTAGAAGAGGAGTGCTGCTGATGTGGGGAAAGGGAGTTGGGGTCATCTGTAAGACCTCTACACAACTATGTTGGGGAAGTTCTTTAAGGGTGGGGAGTAAGGTGGCTGGATTGAGGGGTCCACTAACAACCACAGTAATGGAAGAGTCCTGTATGAGTGTCAGATGAACTTCCTGTAGGCGGGATGGGGTCATTAAACCAGGAAGTGTCTTGTGTGAGATGAGCTCATTAAGGTGATGTGGTGAAAGTACTGTGATAGACTGTCCTAAGGTGAACTTTTTTGCCTCTTGTGTCAGTGTGACTGCTGCAGCTAAGGCCCAAAGACAGGAAGCCCATCCCCATACTGTGTTGTCTAACTGTTTTGAGAGAAAGGCCACTGTCTGGAATGAAGGTCCCCTTTTATGTCCTAAGAATCCCACTGCATTATGACCTTGAGGGGAAGTGTATATAATGAAGGGCTGGGCGAGGTCAGGTAAAGTGAGAACTGGAACCCTCAAAAAAGCCTCCTGTAGCTTGCGTAAAGAGCTTTGTATAGGTTTGGTAGGGTCTAGAGGTTCAGACAAGGAGCCCTTGGATGCCTTATAGAGAGGCTGAGCGAGAGAAGCAAAGTTGGGAATCCAGAGATGAAAAAAGTTTGCTAACCCAAGGAAAGAGAGGATTTGCTGTTTTGTGGTTGGGACCTGGAGGTCACAGAGAAGAGCTTTATGGTCTGTGGTAATGGAACGAGTGGTGGGAGTGAGAGTGGGCCCCAAATATTTGACCTTTGGTGAGGCTATTTGGGCTTTGGCTGGGGAGACCCTGTATCCTTGGTTTGACAGAAAATTAAGGAGAGCAGCTGTGTGTTGTATTGCCAGGGCATAGGAAGGGGAACTGAGAAGGAGGTCATCTACGTATTGCAGCAGAGTGCTAGGTTTGAGGTTAATGGCCTCTAAGTCTGTGGCTAGGGCTTGACTAAAGAAGTGGGGACTATCTCTGAACCCCTGGGGCAATACTGTCCATGTGAGCTGTAGAGATCGAAGAGTATCTGGGTCTGTCCATGTAAAGGTAAAGAGGTTTTGACAGTCTGGGTGTAGGGGAACAGTGAAAAAGGCATCTTTGAGGTCTAGAACCATAAAGTGAGTTGTGGAGGGGGGAATATGGGAGAGCATGGTGTAAGGGTTAGTTACTACAGGATGAATAGGTGTAACTGCATTATTGATAACCCTGAGGTCTTGAACCAAGCGATAGGAGTCATTGGGTTTGATTACCGGGAGGATAGGGGTATTGTAGGGTGAGTGCGTGGCTTTAAGAAAATGATTAGCAAAGAGATGCCGGATTATGGGTTTCAGTCCCTGTTGGTGTTTGAGGGCTACTGGGTACTGGGGGATGCAGGGAAAGACTGATGGGTCTTTAAGATGGATGAAGACAGGGACAGCATGGGTAGCAAGGGTAGGGCTGGAAGTATCCCAGACTTTGGGATCAAGTAGTGAAGCGGGAAGGGGAGGGTCTGGATTGGCTGTGTGCATTGCCAGAGTTTGGAGAATGAGAGCCGTAGGGAGGGAGAAGGTAAAGGAGAAGTTAAGTTTTTGAAAAATATCCCTACCTACTAGTGGTGTGGGACATGTTGGTATTACCAAAAAAAATATGAGTAAAAAAAAGCTAAAACAAAACAGAACTCCCGGAACAGAGGAGGCTCACCTGTGAGAATTGGAGTGGGCCAGTGTTGAATGGAGATGGCAACAGCAAATATCCGGACAAAAGAAGGTGGGCTCGTCTACAGGGAGACTCAAACCAAGGGAGTAAAAGAGCTCTCCCTTAGTGAGTTCACACAGCCTGTAATCCGAGTCATGGCACCAATTATGATAGGTTTATTCCAGTGCAGAGAGAGAAGTAAAACAAGACAAAGGATATGTTTTTATTGCGGGCAGACGCGGAGAAGTTCTGCAGTGAAGAAAGAAGGAAAAGGCATGGAACCTCTGGGCTTTCTTTGTCCAGGCCCCGAGTTAAGTAACTTCAGGCGGGAGGTGGGGATTAGGAGGCAAACTGCTAGGATTGGGTGGGAGCATGGGAAAGGGAAACAGGAAATTACAAAAGGTAAGTTGGGAGTTGTAGTTCGACTCAGGGGAAGAGAAGTGGCGCTTAGCGTGTGACGTTTAAAGGCCTGTGCCACACCAATCTGGCACAGCACTGGCCGGTCACTACAGCAACCAAGCGGGAGCTGAAAAACCCAAACAATTGACCTTTCAAAAATGGTACAAATACCTATATGAGATTTCACTTCTTTTCTGTGAAGTCCTCAGGAGTGTAAAACTACTAGCAATAAAAATGCCTTTATTCCTGTTACTCTGTATTTCATCCGGTTAGTTTGCTAGGCCCCAGTCACTGCACTTGGGAGGGGACAGGAACAGGAACTACTGTTTCCTCTTCTACACGTACAGAGGTCATAAATAAGGAACTTGGGAAACAGAGCTCTGGGCTGCATCTGCTGAGGCAAGTCCACTCCCTTTTGTTTGCTGCTGTTATATGGTATTGTAGTTGGAAGGAAGATTTTAGAAATAGACCTTGATCAAATTCTTTAGACCTACTACTGATGATTCCAACAATGCATGAAGTCCCTGCTCTACTCTTCTGATCAAAATGAAAGGGCACATGAAGGGGTGATGGAGGGTTGATAACTTCCCTTTATTCCAAAGAGATATTATTTCCTTTCTTATTTCCTCACAAGCATAAACTCTTCTTACGTCAAGAAATCCAGAATTAGTCCATGTGTATATGACTCTAAAGGTGAAAGTTTTGTGTTTTATTTTCTGTTAAGTCTCCAAACCATTTCCAGTGATTCAAGCAACTGTTTGATTCATTGGGACATTTATCTCTTGGCTTTTAGCATTTATTCTAACACCTAGAAGTCACCTCTGAACTACAGTGGATGGTCCATATTAGTTCAGGAATTAGGGACTGTTACGCCTTGTCTGCTCTAAATCCCCACCGAGGTAGGCTTCCTACCCAGAACATAAAAAAAAGACTAAGAAGAAAAATAAGAGCTTGTTTTGATAGCTCAAATGTCATGGCCTCAATTTCTCTTTAAGTTTATTTTTCCTTTTTTTTTTTCTGGATAAATCACTGATATGCTAATGGTTGATGAGGTTGGAGGAAAGACAGAAAGGTTGTGTTGTAAAGCCAAAAGAATGGATACAGAGATGGAAGTAATTAGAGGACAATGTGGTTACAAAACATGTGCCCAGCCCAGCATGTGTAGCAAATCTCTTATTTTATGCTATTGCTTTACTTGGACTGAGAAATATGCTCATAGAGTTGGCAGTGAGATAGTCACCCAACCCCAGGAATGCCAATATGTGAAAAGGAAACCTTTTCCCTTCAGCAGATAAAATATTAAGAGGGCTTGAAGAAAGCCAGTGGGAAGTGGCCTGGAGAAGAAGATGAAAAATTAATTTTAATGCATGAGAGACTAAGTAATTTACTTATTTCACAACCTCAATCAGTTGTAATATTTTAGTGTTTAACGCAAATGTCGTGCCTCTCCAATAATACTTTAAAAGTTGTTTCTCTGTTTTTGACTTTTGTCCTCTGAGGTTTTTTTTCTATTTCCTTTGTCACTTTTTCTAGCTTCTCAATAGGGAGGTTTCAGTGGATCTCATATTACTTGAAATGCGAATCTATCTTCTGCTATCCTCACCAATTTTACAAGTCATGTAGTTATTAAAGAGGGAGCAGAGGCATGAAGGAGAACCTCCCCACACCAGCTTTTAGCCATGCTGAGTTTTGGAGAGGTCCCTGAATCCAAGAGTCTCTCCAGTCTTCCGGGCAGGCCATTGTGTGGAGAGCAAAATGGAGTCATTTAGTCATTAGTTCCTCAGTTATCAGCCCATGAGGGGAAGCTGTCTGCCTTTCTCCACAATTTAGACACTTATCTTACAAATTCACCAAGGTTGGTGATTTCTGAGCAATGCCAGCTGTTACAGAGCCATTTCCCTGGCATTTTCCCCATAATTTGATTTGAAAGGAAAAGATTAAACTCTGTCCGACCCAGAACTGTCAGCCCAATGCCCTCAAAGAGTTTGACAGGAAAAGAGAGAGAGAGAGAGACAGAGACAGAGACAGAGACAGAGAGAGGAGAGAGAGGAACAGAAAGGGGGAAGAAAAAATCTTGCACACTTTGTCAAATGAAGAAATCCCAGTCACCTATATGTGAAAGAAACAGAAAGAGGCACAGTCCACCGGAGAGAGGATGCACATGAATACACCCAACCAACCAACTATGGAGTGTTGGGGACCACTACAAAGTGGCTCTGAGCAGGATTTAATATTAACCAATTGGCTTTTCACATTTACTTGGGAGTTGACTGAAGCTTAGGCACCTTGTCTGCAGATGGACAGCTGATTCATAGTTAGTGAACCTCTATGAGTCACTGGTCACTGCTGAGGCCTGTATTGGCCTGTGATGCTGTGACACCTCAAGGACAAGGTGACTGCAGCTGAGGTGGTCTGGCTCCTACTTCTATTAACTTTAACAAAACTATGGCTTGCAGCCCTGCTGTGAAGGCCTTCCTGCAGATAGCACAAAGCTCTCCTAAATTAACATAATATTACTTGGAGGAGTCCTTGAAAGGATTCCCAAGTCCTGTCCAGATTCCTGCTCAGATTCCTGCATTTTCTTCAGCATTTCCCCTCCTTTATTTGAAAAACCTAATAAAAATGGGCCACCCAGAAAAGTCTTTGGCTAATTCAGAGAATATAGAAGCTGGAAAGGAATTAGTCCCTCCTGGAAGCCCTGAAATCATATTCTATTGTCTCATTCTTTATTTACGCCTTCATCCGTCCACTCGCTTGGGAGATTGTGGGCCTGATCAGCCTGCAATAACTTAGGGTTTTTTAACCTGGTCTTCAATAATGGAGATTTCTCCTCCCAGCAGGAGGGATTAAGGTGCAGCCTAAACATACAGTTCTGCACGGTGATTAGTGTTTGGGCAATATTACCTTTAAATATCTAATGTGCCTGATGGTACCTTAGAGGTAATTAACTGGTATGATGATGCTGACATTTTAAAGATGGTTATAACCATTAAGTTTTCCAAGGATATATCTGTGGTGATATGTCTTCCAAATTAATGGCCATTGCTATTCTCCGAGATCCATATGAATATGAGTATCAGAATATTTACATTTTATAAAATATTTATTTTACTTAATCTCCCCAGACTGATTTAGATGGTAATGTTACTTTTGTTGTTCTGTTTAGGTCACTGATTCCTAGGGATATTATTTTGCTCCAGGGGACAGGAGACACCTTATAAATGGATCAGGATCTGTCTTCATCTTCTAATCCTGGGGCCCTGCTCACTTTGCTATGCATCTTCCTTGCAAAAGGAAACAATGGAGTAACAGGTTATAAGAATTCTAATCCAGTAGTACAGTTTTCTACTTATATTATCTCTCAGTTTCTTGTACACTAAGGAGTTTTTTAAGGTACTGGGGACTGAACCCAAGGCCTTTGCATTAAGCTACATCCCCAGCCTTTTAATCATCTTTGAAGCTAATTTGTATTCATTTATGGTGTTAAATGCCTCAGTTTTTCATTGTTATTATTTCCTATTTATTTTTATTGGGAGGCTTGTGTTAAACTCAGAGGTCATCTTGTGCTCAGACATGGAAATTCATAGTCCAAGAAAAACAGGACACTGTAGAATAGCGTTCTGTTAACAGCTCACTTGACGTTGCTGAAAGTTACTCAATCTAAATTTCCATTCCATACGCCAAGATGCCTCTCAACAACAAGTGATGAAAACAGAGTAAGTACGAGACATGTAGGGCCCAAGACCCGAGGGTCCTTTTTCTTCATTTTGAGTCTTTAGAACTTGTTCATGAGGGATGGAGGCAGTGGAACAGGAAATGGACACAGTAACCACAGGAATGGATAATCAAGAAATCGATAATTGAGAAGGATGATTTGAAAGAGGAGAATTTTAAAAAGGGATTCTAGATTTCAGTGGGGGGCTACATTCACTGTGTCCCTAATTAATTTTTTTATTAAGAAATGTGGAAAGATCAAATTGTGCTTCAAGATTCTCAGAGATTGAGAGATAAGTGCAAATCACTTTGCATAAGGGGAGATACACAGAGGTTAATAATAATAATTAATAATAATAATAATGTGTTTGTTTATTCTTCCTTGATTCAGTTGATTATTTTGTACTTGAAAGCATAAGATGGCTTATAGAGATTTATAGAGTATAATAATAGGAAAAAAAGTAGACATACAACAGAAAATATAGAATATAGCATATATAAAATGCTCATCATGTAAAAATACATTTGATTTAGATAGGTCAATAGTACTCTAGTGTCAAAGTGTTTAGGTATTTATTAGCTATATAAATTTGGACTAGACTGTTTATGAATTTGGACAAGAATTTGTAAGTGTTATTTTTCAAATATGCACAAAAAGTGTCCCTGCCTTGTAGAAACTGCCAGTCTAGGTATGAAAACAAGACTATGCAAAGCAAATAATTAAAATCTTTTCATGTTACTCTGTCCCTACTTGTGCTCCATCTCACATGCAAACCTTGATTTTTTTCCTGTCAGCTTTGTTTCAACCGTCCTGCTGTCCATGTGCCCTCCCTGCCCAACTTGTGGAAAGGCATTAGCTGTATTGATTGTGTTTTGTCTTGTCAGGCATTCCTTCAGCTGAACAGAAGGCTCAAACTACCTTCCTCCTCATCACTGATTGGAAAAAAGCATCTTCATTTTTTCTTGGCAGTAACCATAGTTTGCTGCATTATTTCTCCTGTTATTATTTTTCTTTTGACCAAAGTCTGGGATAAGTTTTCCCTCCACAGTTGTGCACACATCTAGATCATCAGGTGGCCTCAGTAGCTTTTCCTTACAGTGCAGCCTTTGCTGTTTCTATTCTGCTCAATGGCTGCCTTTGCTTTTACCCACTGGAGTCTGTTCTCACTTAAGTTTGACACATGTTCATTATCTCCTGAGAGGAACTCTGGGACCCTGGAAGGAACTGTTGGACATGGCTTATAGTTTCCCAGGGGCAGTCACAATTGGGTGATGCAAAATTTATAGAAGAGTTATTACACCTTGAATAAGCACATCTCTGAGGTACTCTTGACGTTCATAGATAAGAAGAAAAAGCCACTGTTAGGTTAGGCCAGGCCTGAAAGAGGTTGAGATGACCTTAGGGCTCTAAATAGGGACAGCCTAGCTTCCCTGGGCCTGGTGATCAAAGACAGACAATAATTCTATCTGATGTGAATTGCAGTCCCCACGCCCTCTCTTTTCTGGGAGGAGTTGGGTTCCAGGTCACACACTGATCATATACTGATAAATGTGACACAGGTACAAACTCATGGAGCTCTCAGAGGGTCATGATCAGCCTCTACCTCAGTAGCTATTCAGGACAAGAGTGGTTTTGGAAGCCTTCTCAATTTGAGGCCATATAAGTAGAGCAGTGTTCTGCTGATAGGGAAATTCACAGTTTAATAATTTAGATAAGTTTGTAAAATATTTTTATGAATGTTTTAAGCTATTAAAGAGGAGCTACTGGCTATAATTCAGATTATTATTTGGCTTCCAAGGTCATTATAGTAAGTATACATTAATTTATATTTTTAATTAGTGATATTAGGAGTTTTTAAAGTAAGTGGGGCTATCTGGACCTATTGTTAATTATGTCAGCTTTCTTCTGGTAACAAGTTTCAGTAGTTTTGCTGCCATATGTATGTGCATATATATGCACAATAATACCATATATACATTTATATGTACATAGGCATATACACACTGTAGATCAACACATGCATATTTCATTACCTGTTTTGATTTACAAAAATAAATATGTCTCCAGTTCTGAGTCTTTAACTGTTTAGAAGTTTATACTTTTAGTTTCATATTACATTTTTTATTATGTTACAATTAGAAGTGAAAATTTTGGGACAGCTTAATGACCAAAAGAAGGTAGGACCACTGAAATTCATGGAGGTTGAGATGGCTGTCCACAGAGAATTTAATCTCATTTCAATTTCCACTCTCAATGAGGCAAACCTGAGTGAGGGTTCTTCTCCCCACCTGAGTAAATATTATTCTCTTGGTTTCTGGTAAAATCAAGCTGGGGAGAAATCTGCTTCCTTTAATCTGAAAATGATATGGATTATGAATTTAGCTAGCATATCAGGAAATTCCCACGCCCTAACTTAGTGACCAAGTTTATCCTGAGCCATGAGTTATGTGCCCTTGGATGATCCCATACAATGATTTCTTGAGTTCAGATTGACCTTGAGATAACTGGGTAAAATAATTGTTTTGGTGTTTCAATATCATATTTGTCTTGGCATCAGACATTAAGAATTGGAGACCTCCTGAGAGTTAAATCACTTAACTGAGAAGAATGTTTGTTGTTGTTGTTTAGCTTGTACTCAAACTGAGATGTGAATTGGATGTTTGGAGTCAACAGTGGAGCAGGGACAGAAAGACATACACAGTGTGAGTGGCAAGAGTGGAACTGAAGAGTGACGCCAAGAATAAATACTGGCTGCCTAAAAAGAGGATGCGAGAGCCAAGTGGAAAAATACCAAAGTCTGTATCAGGAAATATGAGGCTAAATGAGGAAGCAAGAGGAAACATGAGATTCAAAAAGTTAAGAGGAAGCTAGTGTAGATTTCCTGAGGTTCTGCTTATTGGGCAGCAGTCTCTAAATGTGTCCTTTCTCCACTCATTCTATAGCCCTCCCTGGAGCCTGGTACATACAGAGTTCACTGAGGACTTTCTTAAGCACCAGTAGGTAGCAGACTTTCCTAGAAGCCCTGTTAAAAATGGAAATACCTGTATGCAAAACCTGACATACTGGTTTAGATAAAGAACTGGCAAAATGTTTGTGTTAAGGGAGAATACTAAATATATTTGACATTGTGGGCTATGTGGTCCTCCATTGCCACTTCTTGTCTCCGCTTGTCCGGCGCAAAGAAAAGCTATACCTGGTATGTCCATAAATACATGTGGCTGTGTACCGATAATAAGTCTTTATAGATCACTTGTTTCACCAGATTTAGTTTAAGGACTATGGGTTAATGACCCATGGTTTAGAGGAATGATATTTCTTTCCCTAAGACAATAGCCTAATCCATCTTGAAGAGAAATGAGGAAAGCACAACCCTTCCAATAGAAAGTCAGATGTTTCTTTTAATCAACTACAATTTTCCATCTAATGCTATGACTGGTCCTCATAATCTCTGTGCTGAAAGGTCGTTGAGAGATACAACTATGATGACAAACATAGTTTCATTTGGAAGCTACTAGAAAATGAACGTGTTTCCCTAAGGAATTTAGTTACTGATCTTCTGTTAGAAATTTCACCGTTAGCAGGTCTATTCAGTTCACAGTAAAAATCTGTTTCCTGATACTGTTTCAAATCGGAGAAGAAATAGCTATTCCTACCATCATGGACTAAGAAAAGCAAATTTCATTTTGATGATTTAAATGCTTCAGAGAACATGAGAAATAATTATTGAAAGCAAAAACAGGTTGAAGATAGAATCCTACAGATTATTTTAAGGCCACGTCCAGCAATAATAGCTAAGTTTAATCGTTTATAACATCCTTTCCAGTGAGACAGGGTTTATTGGTTTGTGTAATAGGGGGGAGAAGTAGATTAGCTATTTAGATTTGAAAGCCCCCTCCTCTCTCTGTCTGGGTGTGTCTGTCCCTCAGAGGAAATGGTTGTGAAGGCAATGACAGAATGTATTAAATATATGGGCAGCATGGAAATGAACTGTGTCTTGGTTATTTCTCTCTGATTGCTGAGACAAAATACCCAACATCCAAAATTAATTGAAGGAAAGGTTTATTTAGCTCACAGTGTGTGGGGCTTTCAGCCCATAATCAGTTGGCTCCAAGGCAGGGTGGCACATGGCACAGGGGCAACAGTTTGAGGCAGCAGAAGACAGCAAAGCAGCAAGAACAAAAAGGAGGGGAGCAGCAACAGAGAGCAAACATTGTTCCCTCCCTTATATTGCATGCAGGCTACCCACCCCAGGGTGGGTGCAGCATTCACACCTGTAATCCCAGCATTGGACCTTGAGTCAATCGTAAACAGTTGAAGCCTGCCCCATGACTGCATGACGTATTTGGGGAACATCCAGACACAGACCATAACAAGCTGTTTCAAACAAAACCAGACTCTCCTATTAAGGAATCAGCTCATCAGTCACATTTCAGCAGATATCACTGTGGTCCTCATCAGCATTTGCGGTTCCTAGTTTTCTGAGTTGTTTCTCTGTGACTCTCTGAGGATATCACTCTGCTCTCAAGAAGAACTAGTGCCCTGTGGCTATGGGCCAGCCTCTGGGGACCTGGACTCTTGTGAACGTGCCACAGTTAAGCACTGAAGGATGGCAAAGCTCCCGTGCTTTGGGTGGCCCTTACATCTAGTTCTGTGACCTTTTTGCACTGTCCCTCTTGCCCTTCTCATAGTTTGATTTTTGGGTGCACTGGTATAATTCTATTCAGCTCTCCAACCCTTTCTTGAATCATCCCCAACCCCCATAAAAACCCCACTTCAACCCGATTTATCATCTATAAGAGGATACTGTGCCTTAGATGGAACTTGACTTGTGGGAACAGTTAATTCAATTAACCAGTTGAGTTGATAATTTTTCAAGTTATTTGCATTTTTTTCAGTTAAGATATTTGCTTTTTATTGAACGTTTTATACTCTTTCCTCACATGGATTTACTAATTGGTAATTTTATTAAGGCACAGTGTTAACCACCCTGGCTAGCTGTCACATCTGGGAAGGTTTTGGATCAGAATGCTGTAGTTAATTGAATGCTGGGAGATCTTAGTTTTTGTCCTGTCTCATATTACTAATTTAGCTATAAAGCTAGGTTCCCACTATGGATCTCAGTTTTCTCATTCTATAAAATTATAGCTTGAAATTAACCTGATTACTGCTTCAAACTCCAAGATAAGCTAATTTACACTACAGTATTAATGACTGACAATAGCTTAATTGGTTAGTTATTCAGATACAGTGGAGTTTTTGAAAGACCTTAGACCCCAAAGTTTCTGCAATATTCACAATTTAGGCATCCTTGATAATGAAGTCCCAGATTTCTTCCAATCATATGGAGTTTGCAGTTGCAACTGAAATAGATGAAAAATGGCCAGAAAGTTTTTTTTTTTTTGGTGAAGAATAAATACTTGTTATTTTCACTGAGGAGTTGAGGAAGGAGGAACTTGAACAAGTGGAGTCATCAGAAATATTTACCTGCTGGGTTTTTTGGTGGGGCTTGTGATGCTTTTGAGTGTAAAAATCCATAAAGACTTCAAGATAATGACTTGTGTCTATTTGGTTTTGGTAGGTAGGTGTTGCCACTTTGAGTATACAATTTTTTTTTTGTCTTTTTGAGACAGGTTCTTGCTATGCAGTTTAGGCTGACCTTGGGCTCACTTTGTAGCCCACACTGGCATAGAACTTGCGATGATCCTCCTGCCTCAGCCTCCCAAGTGCTGGGATTACAGGCATGCACCACCATGCCTGGCTGTGAGCATAAAATTTGAACATTAATCTACATCCACTTTTCTTTCTTGCCACAACCCTGAAGACCTATGTCTCAACCAAAAGACTTTTTCTAATATAAACGATCACACTTAGCTGTAATGCCTGATGCAAGCTGACAATGATCTGCACAGTGATTTCTCTCTCTCTCTTTCTCCTTCTTTCCCACCACCCTTGTCTCTTTCCTACTGTGTAAGGGTAGGAACAACTTTCATTTCTTTCATTTGTATACAGTATTAGACTAAAATCTTCCACATCTAATCAGACTGCTTAAATAACTGTTTATTTCTCTTAAAGAAGTATTTCCTAATGTGCTTAATTGTTCAGATCATTTAATTCATGTTTTCATTCAGTGAATGGTGAGAGCCATGCTATCACAAGAACTCTGTGAATATCAGGGCTAAGGAACACAATGAAGTCTCTAACTTTAAGGAGTCTCTGTTCTTACCTGCAGACAGTTGGCAAAAGCGAATACAGAAAGAAAAACACAAAGCACCCACATCTGGGCAGTCATGGAAGTGTGCTTCCCTGGAGAAAAAAGAATGGGAAAGACTCAAGAGAAAAGGAGTAGAGGTAGATGCTTTTGTGGATGGGGAAGCCAGAAAAGGTCACTCTAAATAAGGGACATTCAATCAGGCCTGAAGGAAGTGAGCCGAAGTAGCATATGGGAAAGGAGTCAAAGGGGTTCCTGGCAAATATGACTTGTTCCCATGCCCTGTTCCCCACTTTGAGGTGTCTTCATCAATGTGCTGAGGTGGCTTTTCCTGCCTGGACTCTCTTCTCTTTATTTTGAGCCATCTCTTCTTTCGTCCAAGAGTCTTACCTTGAAGTAAGCTGTAAAAGTTTCTCTTCATTATTTATGATTCTAGTTTTGGGGATTTGCCTATATAGTACTTTTGCTTTCCAGTTACTTTTCCATTACTGGAACAAAATACTTGGCATCTACAGCTTGAAGGAGGAGAGGTTTATTATGATTAAATTTCACATATTTTAATATCTGGTCAACTGGCTTCTAGGTAGAGTCAAGGTAGGGCCTGGTGGAGAAAAGCTGCTCAACTCATGATGGCAGAAAGCAGAGATGGCTGGGAAAGAGCCAGAGAGCAAGTGTCCAGGGACTGGATACAGTCCCCAAGGTTATGCCTCCATGGTCCACTTCCTCCAGGTAGGTCCTGCCTCCTAGTTGCCCATTCAGCTACCCACTTACCAGTGGCATAAACTGTTCAGAGTTTTCAATGACACAAAGAGCCTACTGCTGCAGAGGTGCCACAGGTTCACTCCCACTGGCCTAAGGCACTGGGGCAGTGGGTGCCCTCATAATCCACATACTTTTCCAGGAGTCCTTTAATCTAGTCAAGTTACCAATTTTGATTAACCAGCACAGCCTACTTACCAAAATTGTTTGCAATCCCAGAATTAATATTCACAACATTCTATGGTCATTTATGGATATGCACATATACAGGTTATAGAAAATTTCAAATCATCCTCTAGGTACTCTCCTGGCTGAAGTTAAAAATGGTGATACACTGTATTACCATTTCAGCTCTCACACTATAAACGAAGGTCCTTATTATGACCTATTTGCTAGGACTTTTTGACATTTTTTGCATTTTATATTTTTATTTTTTGTTTTAGCTGCTTAAAATGGCTTCCAAATACAGCGCTGGATCATTGTCTAGTGTTGCTAGGCAAGGTAAGTAAGGTTGTGATGTGTCCTATGGAGAAAATAGATGCATTAGGTAAACTTCATTCAAGCACAAATTATACTGCTATTACCTGTGATTTTAATATTAATGATCAGTCCTGTATATACTAAGTTGTCCTTAAACAGAAACACACATCCAAGTTATGTATTGATTGGCTGCTGTGACTAGACGCTCACAGGAACCAAATCGCCTTTTTACCTAGGAGCATGGTGCAGTGGTTTATGCTCATTCAAGGCTAATGCGATGTTCCTGGTGATTTTATAGAACATTATAGTACTGCGAGTAAGGAGAATCAGCTGAGTTTTCTAGATCTTGGCTCTAAAAGGATTTATTTTAGGTTCCCTCGTATTTTAAGGCCAATTGTATTTCAATTATGGCTGCGCTGTTTGTTTTTGAGCTCCTCTGTAATTGGCGGATGCATCCATTTGGTCTGTCATTTCAGCCAGCTCCTGGGCATTGAGTATCTACTGTCTGCCTCCCCCAAATCGGTTTGGGATTCTCATTGTAATGACTCTGAAAAAAAAAACATGTTTGGAGACCTATTATGCAAAGTGAAACCCTGAGGTCCAGAGAGGTCAGATGATTCACTCAAGGTCACAGTGCAAATAAATCTGACGTGCCTGCATTTGCTTCTTGATCTGCCTGACTTGAAAGCTTTTATATCACGCACAGTTCTGGGTGCCTGATGGAAACTCAGTGAGCTAAACTGTGTTATACAAGGAAGACAAAAGGAAGGAGGGGAAGTCAAGGACAATTCATGCTTTGTGTTGGTTGGTAGCAAAGCTATTTTTTTCCCTGGAAGAAAGAGATGAAAGTTCTGATATTCAAATGCTCACCCACCAGGCACCCTTCAGAATTCCCATCCATCAGCTGGCAAATGGACACATTTTAACGAGCACAATTGCAACCAAGCAAGTTCTGGCAACAAAATATGCCTCCACTAATGATATTCAATTGTTCTAAGAAGACAAAATGGTCTGAAGTGTAATGAGATGCCAAACACACAAGCGCACGAAACAGGCTGCTCACATTTAAGTCCTTATGTTTCTTGAAGTGAAAACTCATTTTAAGAAGATTATGGTGCATATATTATAAAATGGGATGATATTCCACATTCATGCCCCACTGGGGCCTTGACTGTATTAAAAAAATGAAAACAAAACCAACAACAACATTTTGTTCCCACACAAGTACTTTGCTAATAGGACATGTGATGCAGTAGTCATTTGTTTGGGTTATTTTTATTGCAGGTTCTCTGGGTATACTCACTCTTTTGATACACAGTGTGTTCAGGGAAATTTTCAATCAGGCATTTTTGAGAATACCGTGGAAACAAAGGAAGAAGGTGAGGGCCATGGAATAAAATCATAATTAATGAGGTGGGGTAAGAGATAAAAAGAAGGGAACTCGGATTCTGGTGGAGTTTGTCCCTCACCTCCTGGTTAGAACAAAGCAGAGCCTACTGAGGCCCTAGCCAGATTTTTATCCTTGACTAAGTTCTATTCAACATGTTTATCAGTGGCAAAAATCCACAATTCCAAACATTTTATTATAAGCAAAAGCCATTTGTTCTGATGAAATCCCTCTAAGAACTATAAACAAATCATATGAAACAAGTAATGCAGTTGAAGGGACGGGAGTATTTTCCAAGCAATTCAAGTCCCTTTTCTGCTCCTTTTGCTTTTTCTCAGCAGAAAGCCTGAGGGGGGCTTGTGGCAATTCTCAAGACCCTAAGAAACTATGAAAATCATTGATTCAGAAACAGTGCAATATTTAAATATCCAGAAAGGATAGACAGAATGGGATGATGGCAGATACAACAGGCAGGAAAAATGAACATATTCTACTTGTTTCAAAGAGGTGGTGAATGGGAATGGGGAGGTGGCTCAGAAATTAATAAATGTAAGAAATAGCCACTACTCACAGGGCTGGTGGAAGGAAAACGAAGGCATGTTGTTATCATGGTGGTAAAGTACTGAGCAAAGGCCACCTAGTGTTAGAGCTGGAACTATCAAGAGGGACAGCAGGGTGGAGACCAGGGCTGCGGATAACACTAGGGACAGGGGGTGGGGGGGGGACGGACACACACGACCCAGAAGCACAGCTCCTCCTCTATTCCTGTCTCTGACACTGCTAGGATCTCCTGCTGGTTAAATCTACTGGGAAGAGATGGAAAGACAGACCCCCAGCCCTGGCAAACTGAACAAAATCAAAAAGGGCAAGCGTGACTGGTGCAGAGGCCCAGATCAGTAAGTGCCTGGCTTATATGCTAGCTCTTCAGTGACCTTCCATCTCTTTCCACTTATGCATACATTTCCCATACCACAGCCATGGTAACATCAAGCTTCTGTTTAATAAAATCCAGTTCTTCTTGGGACACAGGAAGATGCTCCCACTTTCACTGGATAAGATACTAGCAGAAGACACCAAGGTCTGTCAATCAGTCTCTGTCTCTGCCTCTGAGTGAAATTAGGTATCTTCCCCTTCAGTTACAAGCTATTATGTAATTTAAATGCCAAATTGAAAACAAAACTGCCACTATATTCTATATAAAATAACTGAGGGATAAAAGAAGGCACAGTGTCACATAGGTGGATGGGTGTCATTGTGTGAGGAAGAGGAAGCAAGCAAAAAAGTCTCTATACTTGCTGTGGCTGTTGTCTCTGTGTCTTGTCTCAAGACCATAGTTGATACTTAGAACTCATTTCTTCTACTTGTTCTAGGGTTCCTTTGCTCTTATCTACTATAGCGTTACATGACCTTTACCTTTGAGAGGTTTCAAATGTTTTTACTTGCATAACTTTGTCTATACTGGGCGGCTTTTGTCTTGTAGGAGATTTAAGCCCTTGTAAGTATGGCGGGAAATCTCCCGAGCCCCAGCCACTTCCTTCCCTGCCTCCGTTTTATAACAATCCTGTTTCCTTTAAATACTCATAGTTGGCCAATAATTCTCTTTTGTGCCTTTTGAGTTAACGTTAAAGGAAACCCAAAATGGTGAAGTAGCGATCTCTACTTCTAGTTCAAGGAGACCTTCATTATGATCATTACTGGTAGCATTCCTACTTAGGGAACCAACAACTCCAGACCAGTACGGTCCAAAGTTGCTAGAAGTTGAAGGAAAATACTGTGTGAGTTCTTAGGTGTAGGAGTGAGAAGAGCAGTCCCACTTTGTCTGTCCTGTTGTACACATTTCAGCTATAGAAGAAGTACTACCACAGACTGGTCACAAGTTGAAAGCATATAGAATATTCTGGAGGCAAGTTTTCAACCGGTTATTTCATTTTAGCCACGTGCACCTGAGGTAAGGGATATATGGCATAACACTAGCAAATGTTGTGGGAATAGTCCGTTGGTACATTTTTACATAGAAATGAGTTATTTGATTGGAATCTATAGTGTTGGGTACAGTATGATGATGAATAAGGCACTTCATCATTCTGTAGGTGGTGGTAGTTCATGGAGGTAATACTCATAGAAACTTTGGAACCAGGAGAGAAAATCCTTACTGGAATATATGCCATAGTGTAGATATATTACTCCTCCCGGAATTATAGCTAAGCATTCCATATAATAAAATTGCCATAGTCGACTTGGATTGTTCCCTTGATGATTGATGATCCATTGGGCCTGTTGGAAGGTTAGATATCCAGCAATAATGAAAAAAATGTCTTTCATTAGGTGCCATCTTGTGATTGAGCTACACGTAACTTTCCATTTTTACTTTTGTGGAAGTTTAAATGTGATTTCATTGCATAAGTAACAGTATGAAAAGGAAAGAAGACTAAGGTCTTTAGAAATGGTCAACTTGTCTACCTAATATTTGAAAGTTTCCTCTGTTTTTGGTGTCCTTTTGTAATGAATAGCATAGAACAAGCATATCCTCTTTTCCTATGCCCACTTGAGAGGATTATGCCATGATTTTCTCCCTGAATTTCTTATAATTCATCCATAGATCTTTTTACTGTCTAAATTTCTGACCCTAAAGCCAGATAGTTATCTGTTTCTGGTAAGTCAGTCGAAATGTCTATATTTCCATCTATGCAAAGAAAATAAATATACATACTGCCCAAATTTGGGGGCAGTAGGAATATTTCCTACTGTTGCTATCTTTTTGAGATTGTCTTGATTGGGGTTGCCTGGTAACACTTATGACTGGTAAAAAGTATGTCATGTACACTCTTTGCAAACTAGGTCTGATTTTTTTCTTTCTTTGTAAACTAATCATTAGGATCACCTCATAAGACCACAGGAGTTTATTAAGGGAACTGTGAGAGATGGTGTATCTGTGGAAGAGCCAAGAGATTTGAAGTCTTCTGCTCATACAATTTTGTTGTGCCTTATACCTTTATAAAATGTCTTCTAGTATATAGCAATAATTCCACTTCATGATGGAGTGCCGCTGCACATCCCTACATTTATGACTCAAGAGATGAGAAAACATCCAGCTCATGATGTAATTCAGGTTGCTAGTTTTGTCCTGTAATCAGATAGTAAATCTTCTCCAGGATCCCATATTAATTTAGGATATTTTCTTCTGGATGCAAATTCTGTCTTTAGAAGGGTACATTATTTTATTCAAGTATCTCAAAGAATTGCATTATTATTTGGTTACTGGGAATTCCAGAGACTCCATTCAGAATTTCTATTGGACATAGTTATTCTGTGTTTCATCGGATTCAAAAGCATACATTACAAAGCAGCATCCATTATATCATAGGTTAGCTTCAATGCTCACTCACAACTCAGAATTTTAGCTGGACAATAAGTGGATGTGATCAGCACCTTCAAATGCCACATATGTGGTACCTAAGATCTAAAAGGGTCAACATGCATTTTGTGCTCAGTTCCTAGTGGGAGCCTATACAAGGTAAACACTGTATTCCTAAGAATGTCACCCAGCTGTCAGATCCATACGTTTTGGTGGGTTTTATGTCCTGCTTTCTTGCATACCTACCTGTTAGTAATGCTTCTAATGTAATTGCCACTTCTTGTCAATCCAAACCAGTCAGCATGATGTCATTCAAGAATTACATCAGTGTACTGTTATGGGTTGTTTCTATGTATTCAAATTCTTACAGGATAGGTTATGATAGGCATCAGAAGAGTTTTCATATAGTTTGAGAAAACATCAGAATAAACTACTCTGTAAGGTAAATGATTCTCACCTCATCTGACTTCAGATATCGGTATTTGGAGAAAAAGATTGGACATACCAATAGCTGAACACAAGGTACCAAGGGAGTTCGCTTTGTTCAAGGATAGATACCGTACCAGGACTATCAGCAGCAATATGAACTATAAACTGATTTATTTTGTAAGAATCTATAGACAGTTCCCAAGATCTAGTTTTCTTCAGCAGAGTGAAATGAGATGTGGTTCAGATGGCTATGGTGCAATGGAAGCCCATAATGCATGTCCTGGAACTCTCTTCAAGCAGGTTAGAACTGTACCAAACTGAAGTACATTGGTGTTAGTAATATTTCATGACATGAGGTGGTGAAGATGAGAACCGTACCCATGTAAGTGGAGGAAATTCCTAAGTCATGGATTGGCTTTATTTACCTGTTTAAATTTTTTTTTTTTTTTTTGAGGTATTGGGGATTGAACTCAGGACCCTGCGCTTGCTAGGCAAGCGCTTATTCCACTGAGCTATATCCCCAGCCCCCCCCAAATTGGCTTTATTTAAAAGATGTGTTTTTTCTAGGTGATTTCCCACCCAGCAGGAGCCATCAGGATATTATGGTTTAGCATAGAGCTCATTCATACAAAGATTATACTTGTGGAATAGAACTTCTACATAACATAATGTAGGTAAGATCTGGCACATATTCTTCAGTTTCAGAGGAGGATTTGCAAGTGTAGGTTGGAGATAGTCATGAGAACAGTGCAAAGCCTAGAACTCATCTAAAATCTATGCGTCACAAAATCAGAATAAAAGTGTTTTGGGTGGAGAAAGACCAGGCTCATTTGCATTAACTGATGTATTTATCACTTTGTATGCTCTTTTACTGTTTTCTTTTTTGAGTATCTTTGATAGAGTTTCTTCTCCAGAACCCTCCCTAATACGGTATAGCTTTTAGCACAGGTGCTCATTAACAGTCCTCTCAGTTTTTGTTTGATTAAACCTCACGCATTTTACTTTCACTTTTGAAGGACATTTTCATTCAGTTTGGAGTTTTACATTAGCAGGTGTTTTATTTTGACATTTCAAGGGTATCATTATGTTACTCTCTAGTTTTTGTGCATTCTGAGAAGTCAGTGTTCATCTTCCTGTTTCTCAGTCTCATTTCTCTCACTGCTTTTTAAATTTTCATGTTTGTTCTTTGGGTTTCAGAAGTTTTGTTAGGACATATGCAGGTGTATTTTTCTTTTTTAGAGTCTGTGGAGAGTCTAATTCTGTGGCTTCAAAAATTTTCTAATTTTGGGAAATTCTAGAAATTCTCTGTCTCCATATATATGTATATACACACACACACACACACACACACACACACACAATCAAAATATGGCAAATTTTTAAATTAAAACATTCATTACAGTAAGAGACACATTGCCACCAGTCATGGTGGCTCATGTCTATGATCCTAGCACTCAGGAGGCTGAGGCAAGAGGATCATTATGAATTTGAGCACAGCCTGATCTACGAAGTGAGCTCAAGACCAGCCTGAACTGCATAGCGAGATCCTGTCTCAAAAAGACCATAAGAAAAGACAAAAAATGACACACTGCCATAAATCCTCCTAAAATGTGCCTCTTCAAACACACCCGATTTTTCTTGCCACTCTCTTAAGTGGTTTTGGAAATCTTCTTTTGAGTATCTCTTTGTCATGGTGGTCTCAATGTGCTGAACTGATTCACAATATTTACCTTTCCTGGCTATTGATTTTGGGAAAGAGTTAGAAGTCTTATAAGGCTAGATCTGGTGAATAAGGTGGCAGAGGAAGACACGATGTTACCTTTCTATTGGACAGAAATTGGTATAATATTTTTTGAGTTTTATATTTCTGGTTATGATTCTTTTTCCTTTTTTTTCTTTTCTTTAGTAAGTCTATTGGTACAGGTTAGATACACATAATAAGTACATTCACCATTCACTGGAGCTCTCTTTCTTGTATTTATACATGATATAACTTAGTTTCTGGTTTTCCCCCACTCGCTTCCACTTCCTTCAACCCCACTTCGCCTTATTTACAAAGCTTTGTTTCCATTTTATCCATTTTCCCTCATGTTTTTATTTTCCTTTCCTCCCACCCAGTTCCCTTTCCATTTCAATAATTCCTTCTTATTTCACAATATCTGTTGTACATTTTGGTTCCTATTTACACTTTCAGTTTCTTACACCAGAGAGACAATGAACTATTCACATGTGCATCTGGTTTATTTCACCTAAAGGTATGGTCTAAAGTTCCTTTCATTAGCTATAACTGTCTCAAATTCACCCTTCTTTATGGCTGAGTAATACCCCATTGTATAAAAGAATGATATCTTTTTATCCATTCATTGCTTGATTGGTATTTGGGTTGCTTCCAAGGTTTAGCTATTGCAAACTGTGCTGCTATGGACATAGGTGCATGTATATCACTGTGGTATGATGATTTCATTCTTTTAGGAAGACACCAAGAAGGGGAATAGCTGGGTCCAGTGAAAACTCTGGTCCTAGATTTTTGTAAAATCTTCAGACTCATTTCCACAGTGGTTGCATCAGTCTACGCTCCCATCAACAGTGGAGGAAGGTTCTTTTTTCCTCGTAGCCCCACAAGCATTTTCTGTTGGTTGACTTCTTTTTTTTTTTTTTTTTTTGCGGTACTGGGGATCGAACTCAGGACCCTGCTCTTGCTAGGCAAGCGCTTATTCCACTGAGCTATATCCCCAGCGCCCCTGACTTCTTGATAATAGCCATTCTTTGTGTGAGATAGAAATCCAGCACTGTTATAATTTGAAATGATCACTGATGTTGAACATTTTTTCATGTATTTATTTTCCATTTGTATTTCGTTTTCAGAGTGTCTATTCATTTCAGATGCTCATTGATGGATTGGGTTTTAAAATTTGAAGGGATCTGATTTTTTTTTTTTCAAATCTTTATGTGTTCTATATATTAGTCCTTTGTCTGAAGAACAACTAGCTAAAATTTTTTCCCATTCTGGGGCTTGCCTTTTCATTGTTGGTGATTTCTTTTATTGTGCAAAAGCTTAAGAGTGTATAATTAGATGAGATCCCGGTTGTTGATATTTTGTAGTATTTCCCATGCCATCTGGGTTTTGTCCATGAAGTTTTTGCCTACACCTATGTCTTCAAGAGATCTATTTTCTCTTTCAGCAGATGTAGAGTTTCTATTTTAATATTTAGATCTTTGATCCATTCTGACTTTAGTGTGTGTTGATAGGCATGGGTCTAGTTTCACTGTTTGGCATGTGAAAACCCAGTTTTTCCAGCACCATGTATTAAAGAGGCTATCTTTCTTCCAGTAAATGTGTTTGGCTCCTTTGTCAAAGATAAGGTTGCTGAGTGTGTTTGGAGTTGTTCCTGCATCTATAATCTGTTCCATTGATCCTAAGGTTTTTTTTTTTTTTTTTTTTTTTTGCCAGTACCATGCTGATTTTATCACAATTACTCTTTATTATATTTTCAAGCTAGAGATTATGATACCTGCCTTGCCTTTGTTGCTTTTGCTATTCTAGGTCTTTTCTCATTCCCAATGGATTTTATCAATGTTTTCTTTAGTTCTGTGAGGTATGGTAATGTTATATCAATTAGGATTACACTGAATCTGTATAACAATTTGGGGAGTATGACTATTTTTACTATGCTTGTTCTTCCTACCACAGGGCAAGAGTTATTTTTCCATTTTTGGATACCCTCTTTGATCTCCTTTTTTCAGGGTACTGTAGTTTTCAATGTGGAGATCATTTTCTTTCTTTGTTAGATTAATTCCTAAGTGTTTCATGTTTTGGTGCTATTATGAAAGGCACAAATTCCCTAATTTCTCTCTCAGTGCATTTGTTATTTGTATACAGTTTGTTTTTTCAGTGTTGATTTTGTATCCACTATACAACTGAATCTGGTTTTTAAATCTAGAAATCTTTTGGTAGAGCTTTTGGGGTCTTCTGTGTAGAGTAGGTATTTTGAATCAATTTAGTACATTGAGGCAGGCATGGAAGACACAAAGGAAGACTTCTAGAGCTGCTTCAGGAATTGGCCGAATAGATGGGATAATTCTGTTCAAAGTGAGGGGAGTAATTCAGGGAGAGCTAATGTCAGTGTGTCTTTTAGTGCAATAAACGTTTTTGTTTTTATTTAAGCATTCACCACATGGATTGATCACACCTCCTAATCTCTGATTTTTCTCCGTGGGCTACAATTATCCATTTATTACGTCTTTTCACAGTGACACATTCTTTCTCCTTCTCTTTCTCCCTCTCCCCCCCTTTCATACTTTTCATTCACTCATCTCTCTGCTTCAATTATTTTCCACTAGCTCTTATTCATTTCATTTCACGCTCAGCAGTAGTAATGCAATGGTTGTTACCCTCCGCTACTGAATGCTTAATTTTGGACACTGTAATTTTCAATTCTAGAATGTTCATTTGATTCTTTCTTAAAGTTCCCAGTTCTGTGGTGAAATGCTTCATCCTGTCATCCAGTTCTGAGCATATCAGTTATCATTATTTTAATATTCATGTCTGGTAATGCTAGTATCTGGAGTAACTGGAGGTTTATTACTATTTCTGGGACAAAAGGGAATCTATTACTGTTATCTATTTTTCCCTTGGTCTGTTTTCTTGGAATTAGGCACTTCTTGGTTGAATGATGGCCTTCTTTATTAAAAATTGCAGAGGCTCTGGAAAACATTATATTCCTCCATATAGGATGAATCTTATTTTTTACCAAGCAGTAAGAGTGAGACTTTCATCCAATCATCAGTGGAGCTGACTCACAGCTGATTTCAGCACTTTGTCAGTCTTCCTGTGCATCTCTCAGTTGTGCCTTGCACTTAGTTGTAGTTCTTCAGGTCTTGAAACAGATCTCAGGGCCATCATCAGGGAGCCAGTTGCTGGAAAGGCTATCAATTCCTGTTTTCCTCCACAGAACCACAAGACTAATGGATGATATGTCAAACGTTTTAGTCACTTTGTGTTCATCCATTGCCAAGAACAGGATATCATTCTTACTGTCTCCATTTTGCTTTTTCTCAGAGTCCTAGTCCTCTAAGCCCAGTGACCTTTATATCTCATGCCCACTTTTTGCCCTTTCTAACTCTGTGAGGTTGATAAAAACCCCTTCTGCCTAGTCTATCTCTTAGAGACAACCTTTGGTTCAGTCTTCACACCCTTAGCCATAATTGCTTAGATTCTGACAAATTCCCTGAACTCCCATTCTAAATTTGATCTTGGTCTCTAACATCTTCATTGCCACAGAAACTCTTCAGTGTGTTTTCACAGATAGTATTTGTTAGGATTTTATCCATCTTTTTCAGTTGCTTTAAGAAAAAAGAGTATTGCTTTACTAAAAGCTACCCTGTTTCAGGCGCATATGGAAATATGGGTGAAGCTACAATGAATGATGGAGTGTTGACTGTGGCATTTGCCTACTGGTGACCAGGTGAAACTATAGGATGACAAAAGACAAAAGGGATAGTTGAAGGCTACTCATGTTTTTCTATTTTTCATTATATGGAGAAAAACAATTCCTTGAACTGGAACTTGAAGGACTGTGATAGGATCATCAAGAGGAGAGTATAAATGTACAAAGCCATGTACATATGGGTATTATACATTTTTTGTAATTCATTGAGACTGTTATATTGGCATGTTATATTTTTGAAAATGATTAATTAGTATTTTGGAGGAATGTGCACTTCTCACTTGCAAAAATCCCATAGATGACCACTAGTTTGAGGTTATGCTGTTTGCAATTTTCATATTTGATTTATTTATATAGCTGTTCTACCAATATTTGAGAAGTGTGTTGAAATGTATCGTGTTTTATGTCTTTCAAGTTATCTAATTTTTTACATCATTTAATTTATCTTTCTTTTTAAAAGACATATCTATATCTTCCAAGGATTTTAATTACAGTTTGCTGAGCAAGTATTGGTCTTATATTTGTTTCTTTTGCTGTGCTGTAAATAAAATATGAAAATATTAAAATATCAATACACAAAAATTGCATAAGATACATATCACATAAAATATATAAATATCAATTATATATTTCATATATCATATATACTTATACATCATATAAAATCTGTATCTATCATGTATCCAACATGAATAGCATACAGTGTATATGTATGTTTGTATGCATGTGTATGTATATATATGTGTATATTATTTCCAATTATATTTGTTTTCCATTATTTAAAATTTTCACCTCAAGCTATTTACCATATGACACTTTGTACATCAAAACTTCTTATATCTAATAATATTTTGTGTGTAATAATATATTATGGCTCTTTTGGATGATATCTTGTGTGGATAGAAATATAAAATGACTAGAAATATTTTAAGTAAATTATTAACCAAATTGAAGCAATAAAATTTTCTTTAAAATATAGAGAAAATTATTGCTGGTCTCGAGTAAGCAAAAGGCTGGGGAAGAGGCATGTGGAAAAGTTAATCAGTGGGTCCTGAGTTACAGAACAGGTGGAATAAATTCTGGTATTCTATTGCATAGTAGGGTGACTACTAATAATGATAATATAGTTTCTATTTCAAAAAAGTTAGAAGAAGGACTTTGAATGATTTTGTCACACAGAAATGATAAAATTTTGAAGATATATATATCCTGATTTAAACATTAAATAACATATACTTCTATCAAAACTCACATACTATGACATAAATATGTATGATTCTTATGCATTTCCTAGAAATAAAAAAAATTAAAAAGATATACAAATCATAAAATCTGAATGGACTAATTTGGTAAAATATATTTCACTTATCTGCATCAACTACTGATGAAATTTCGCTGTCTGAATGAAATTTAAGTGTGTGGAAAAGTCAGCTGTAGGGTAAGAAAGCCAAAACTCTTATACTAACAAAGTGTTTTATCCTAGTATAAAAAGAACTCAAATAATCAAAACAAACGACTTGACTATTGATGTGCAGAGAATTTGAAAATACATTACAAAATAGAAGCTATGAATGGACAATAAAAATGTGAGATGATGCTTAGCATACCTACTCATTAGGGAAAGGAGAATTTATACTATGGTGACGTAACATTACTAAGCCACTTGAAAATCTAATTTTTAAAAAGATTATGATAATTTGCACTTTTGGTGAAGGTGAGTAGCAACTGGAGCTCTCATAATTGGTGGTGAAATATATAAATTGGTTAAAATTATTTTTGATAATAATTCAGTAACATTCTATAAAGTTATACATTTACTATCTAATTTCATAATTTGGTTCTGTGTTATCTTTCTAAAAGAAACAAATACCTGCGCAAAAAAATTTAGGGTTTTAGAGCTGGATTATTGGAATTATGGGATTGCCCTATGTTATGGCTTGTATCCAGGTGTCCCCCAAAGCCTCATATGGTCATAGGTGAGGCTTTTCAGAGGTGGCTGGATCTAGAGAAGTTGATTCTGGGGTTAAGTGTGTGATGCTAGGATCAAAGGTGTGTGAACATTAAAGTAGTCCAATCACTAATTCTGGGTAGAATTAAGGGTGCCCCATCTTGGGTGAGTGCTACCTGCAATCTGGATAAAATATACTGAAAAGAAAGAGGGATAGTGCTGTCCCTGGTCTCTTGTCACTTGCTGACTACTTGCTGCCTTGCTGCCCTGCTTTACCATGGGTTGTTTATCCTCTGTGAGGCCTCTGCCATGCTACTCTGTTTTGAAATCAGCCAAATATAGACTAACACCTCTACAAACTGCAAACCAGATAAAGCTTTCCTCCTAAATTTGGGTGTGGGTATTTTGCCTCAGCAGGAGAAAAATAAGTAGGACATCCTGCACCTTAATTTTCATGGTGATTACCCGAATGCATACTCTTTTGGTTTGTGTCTGGATGTCCCTCCACACCTTCATGCAGTCGTGGGGTAGGGTTTGAGAGTTTGTGACTGACTCATGGTCCAACACTAGGATTATCAGTGTGAGTGCTACTCCCAGACAGGGGTGGGTGGTTTGCCTAAAATGTAAGGGGGGAAAAGAAGTTGTTTACTCCCTCTCCTCCCTTCGTGCTCTTGTTGCTTTTACTATCTTTTGCCACCATGAACTGTTGTCCTATGCCATGTGCTACCCTGCCTTGGAGCCAAGTATGGACTGAAACCTCCATACACTGTGAACTAAATAAACCCTTCCTTCCTTAATCATGGGTGTCAGGTACTTTGTCTCAGCAATGAGAGAAAAGCAACTAAGAATTTGCTACCTGGAGTGAGGTCATTTCTGTGACTGTACCTGATCATGTCGTTCAAGAGCCTTTGGACATGGCTTGTGGGAAGTGTTTGGAAAGCTTCAGAGATGTTGCCTGAAAGAGAAGTGCTAGAACAGCTTCGGCTGTTCTGTATGTGAGATTCTGGTTAGTGTTCAGGAGACCAGGGGGCTGATAGAAATCCTCCTGATAAAGATGAAGTTTGGGAGGTTTCTTCTGGGAATAAGGATTGCATTGGCTTTTGGACTCCAGATGTGTGTTATGGCTTGGCAGAAAGGTTGTCTACATTTTTAACATGTCCAGAGACTTTGAGACTAAGATTAAGGGGGTCAGACTGACTAGTCTGAGAGAGGAAATTGCAAAGCAGTTGAATTTGGGGCAGTGGCATGACTATTTTTCGGGGCTTTTAGCCAGATTTATGTTGTGAAGCAAGAGCAAAGAGCCCAGCCAGATAATTTAAAATGTTGTGCGTTTGGCCACAAAGGAAAGCTGTGGACTGCAAAGGCAGAGCAGAAGAAATCTTGACTGGTGATAAAGGAGAATAGAAAAGATGGCCTGAGGGCATCACAAGAAGCAGCACATCTCCACCATTTGCAGCCTCAAAACTGCAAAAGTGAAAGACTTTGCTCTGAGAAAAAGCCACAGAGCACCAGGTTCCAGAATGGTGGTGGCCTAGAGAATATGTTCCTCAGAGTCAGGTTCAGAGTGCTCAGTAATCCAAGCACTTGACCCCTATAGCCAAGAGAGAAGAATGCCTGGTTACTGCTTTAGCTGGCAGGGGACCTTGGCATCATCCACATGGCACTGGTTTTAGAGGCATGCAGAATGTAGGAGTTCTGAGGTTAAGAAAGCTTCCAACTAGATTTCAGAATACCTGGGAGGTCAGGCAGTGTGCTCCTAAGAGGGCAGTGTGTGAAGCTGTGAGTGTGAAATGAAGGGTGCATTGGAGACCCCAGAAGTTTGGAAAAGCCATGGATGTGGATTGTCTGAGGAAAGTTGCAAGGACAGAGCAAAGCAGGCCTAAGAGGGAAGTCATGGGAGCTGTAACTACAAGAAGTGCCATAGAAGCAAAGCCATGTAAGGACTTTTGAGCTCACAATTTATTGCAGATTGCTTCAAATGTTCCACATGGAACTACAGGACACAGTGTTAGCCCTGCTGGATTTTGACCTTGCTTTAGTCCCAATTCTTTGTATCTCCCTGTTTGTACCTTTTGGAATATTAAAGTTTATCTTTTTTTTTAATTA
>PVLD010004763.1:95392-121125 GCA_004027595.1 Dinomys branickii
TCCATTGATATCTTCGAAGTGTAAATATATGAACCCATATACAGACATGCAAAATTGGTCAGACCATTTATCCTCTCAACAACAGAAAAACACAAAAACCAAACATCCAAAGACAGAAAACAAAACAGGCAAACAACAACAACAACAACAACAACAACAACAAAACCACCAATAGTTGCTGCTTTGCATATTGATATCTTCGAAGTGTGTGTTCAGGATAACACATACAGACATACAATGTTGATCAAATAACCCGTTATCAATTATTCCTTAGCATTAAGTGATATAATACAATAGTAGAACCATGTTAGCCCTCCTGCATATATGTATATTCATATATACATACATACATTTCTGTCTCTTTCTTTTCTCCTTTCCCTCGTCCCATCTGTTCTTTGTTTTTTTAAAGTTTATCTTGTGCCATTGGATATTGGAAGTGTTTAAGTTTGTTTTCATTTGTAGAGGGGCTCACAGCTAAGAATTTGCCTTATATCTTGGAGGAGACCTGGGATTTGGACTTTTTAGCAATGCTGAAACTTTTAGGACTTTGGCAACTCTTGGAGATGGACTAAAATGCCTTTTGCATAAAGAGATGTGAATGAGTCTTTGGAGACCAGGGTTGGAATGTTATCGTTTGTGTGGATATCCCCCCAAAGTCTCATGCAGTTATGGGGTGACCTTCTAAAGTTTATGACTGATTCATGGTCCAATGTTCAGATTATACATGTGAGTGCTACACCCCCCAAGAGTGGGTAGTTTGCATATAAGAAGGGAAAGAGGCCTGTAGCTGCTTCTCCCCTTTTTCTCTTGTTGCTTTTGCTGTGTTCCTCCTCTGCCATGTGCCACTCTGCCCTGGAGCCAGCCATATATTGACTGAAATTTCCACAGACTATGAGCAAAATCTTTTCCTTTGTTAATTCTGGGTGTCAGGTATTTTGTCTCACCGAAAAGGGAAAAGTAACTAAGACACATATATTTTTCAAAACTCAGTGTGCGTATATATATATATATATATATATATATGTGTGTGTGTGTGTGTGTGTGTGTATGTATTTCTAGTATGTACATTTTGTTTCATGTATATATAACATATATTTATAATGTGTGCATTTTAAATTATGTAATTTTATCTCAGTAGAAATGATATTTTAAGAAGAAATTTACTACATCAATCCTATTTTATGATTTTTTCTGAAGGAAGTAATTAGATAAGCACATAATTATGCACACACACACACACACACACACACACACATATATATATATATAAATTTATCCCTTTATTCACATGAGATGTAAATCTAGAAACAACATGATCAACAATTATGGATCATATTAGTAAGTTTGGTTCATCCATAAAAATCCATTAAAATAATGATATCAATATAATTGCTTTGCATATATACTGGGAACAGTTTTACCTTTATTATTTAATTTCAGCTGCACAATAATAACATATATTTGCAAATAAAGTTTGGGACAAAAGAACTATAGCTTTGAGTGAGACTGTGACTTGTCCAAGGAAATATTCTGTGTAGAGAAAGTTTTTGGGTATAGTATATATGTATATTTCCTCTGTACCACACTGCCTCTCCTATCATACCTATCACTTCCATTTGTCCTATTCTAATCAGATCTATTTCCATGAAGCGATACAGTGCTGATAGAGAGTATTAAAGAGAAGGTCTTGTTCACATTGGTTGGAAGTGCTAGATGCTGTTCATCGCTGTGAAGACAGCCTGCCAGGGAAATTAGATGAGAAACAAAGGTCTCCAATAATGTGTATGATAGGCATCACAACTGAGTTATCTAGATCAGCATTCTGACTGATTCAAAGTATGTCTTCTCTATCCATCTGACATCGTTGCTGTAGAGAGCATTTAGGGACAATCACAGTGCTTTAGTGCCATATATGTAACCTACAGCAGTGTTTGATCACAGGTCTCTCTGTATGCCATCGCTTCATCCTCCCTCCACCCATTGCTCCTCTTTGCATCGTCCTTGACCTTTTACTCTAATCCAATGCTATTGTGCTTTAGGAAACTTTGTCACTGTGTGTGTGTGGGGGGGTGTCTAAACCAGGTGGGGTCTTCAGAGGTTAAGTTCACATACTACAACCCACTTTCTTATCTGTTTAGATCAGGCAAGCTGTAGGGCAGCCTTTGAGGCTACTAAATATCCCCTGTGTGACACAGACTCACAATCTTTTTCTTGAAAATCTTGGGACTAGATAGGTTTCTGGTATGCTGAATTTCAGACAGATAATGGCTGTACAGACAATGGGGTCTGGAGCACAAACCTGTAAACAAACAGAGTAATGTTTTCAATCAGAACTTGTGAATATTCACACTATATCAATAGCCTAATGGTTACAGATCTGGTTTTGATGCCAAGTGATCTCTAGTCACTCTTTCAGATTCTTACACTAGTGAGATGATGCATTGCTTATTTCACTTATGAGTATAGTCTTTAGTTATGACCGTTTACCTGTAAAAGCCTCAAGTTTATCTTTATAGCTGAGTAATATTCCATTATATAAAAGTACTACAATTTTTTTACACAATAAAAATTAGAAGGTAGGACAGATATTATGAAATGAAAGGAACATGCTCAGAAGTAAAGAGCAACTGGGGTGAGTGAAAAGAGAAAGGAAAGGGAAATTATGTATGTGTAAAGGGAAATTATGTATATATATGTATATACATACACACACACACACACACACAGGATAGCTAACATAGTTGAACTACTGACTTCTATCACTTTACTGAAAGAAACAGTTAATGATTCATTACTTGATCAATCTTTTTTTT
The DNA here is from genome assembly GCA_004027595.1 of Dinomys branickii. Taxonomy (NCBI): domain Eukaryota; kingdom Metazoa; phylum Chordata; class Mammalia; order Rodentia; family Dinomyidae; genus Dinomys; species Dinomys branickii. The sequence goes on from PVLD010004763.1 coordinate 98,206, forward strand.
TTTTTTTGCGGTACTGGGGATCGAACTCAAGACCCTGCGCTTGCTAGGCAAGCACTTATTCCACTGAGCTATATCCTCAGCCCCTACTTGATCAATCTTAAATGTCTCTGTTCATTTTCCTGAGAAAGCATTTTGAAGGTATCAATAAGTAATACAACAAACACTGATAATTTCCTATACTTTGTCTGTAACTCTGTATTGCTTGTATTATTCTCATGCTATTTTGTAAATGGATGTTTGTCTGTTAATATGTTTTCCTTCTTTTATTTTTAAAATAAATTTTAAAAAAAGGAAAAAGTGATCTCTAGTCAGTTTCCAGCAATGTTTGCACTCTTGAATTGTACTTCTGAGCTGTGAACCACATCTTGCTTTGCAGAAGTGAACTCTGGGTACCCTTTAGCCTGCAAATTGTAGTCTCTTCTTTTTTTATTTGGCTCTTAATTCCCCTTTATTTGTTCTCCAATTTCAGATACCTCCTTCAAAACTTTCTCTTGGATTTGGGTTTGCATGTGATGTGTACTATATGCATGGGGTTAGGATAAACCTAGGCCATTCAGCACTGTTTATGCAGTCCATGACTGAAATGTTATTGTGTGACACATGGTTGTACTTTAAATATCCACCTGTTTTAAGTTCAAATTTTGATGGATTTTAGTAAAGGTGTGCAGTCAGGGAACCACTACCACTTTCAAGATTCAGAACATTTCTATCACTCTAAAAATCTCTGTCCTGTATCTTTACAATCAAATCCCATTTGCACCCAGACTCAGCCCAGACAGTTACTGATGTGGTCTTTTGTTTCTGGGTTCTTTAATTTGTCCTAGTGTTTGATAAACATCTGCATCATTGTATCAGTGTGTTAGCCTTTTTTATTGTGGAGTGATATTTCCAAATGTGCATCAACTGGGGAAATCAAACCTATGCAGCACATTTCTACCATAGAATAACTTTGGGCAATGAAAGAGTCTTGTGCTTTCATCTGTTATCTAACACATGACCTTCTGAATTCCTGTTCATTAATTGATAGCCCCCTAGTTTATATGTCCCCTGAATTCATCATGAGCCATAGGCCAGCAAGACTCTCATAGTATCCAAAGCTCTTAGTTCCCATGTAGACAACTAGGGTGGAGTAATGCAGCACAACAGAGACTTAGAAACGCAGTTGCTTTTCCTGGGTCAATAGACCCCAACCGTGAGGCTCCGTGTTGTATATCCAGCTGTATAGTTATGTGGGAAAGAGTTTCTGGTGGTTATTATAGTGCTCACTCAGCCTAGACCCAAGACCTTTCCTTAAAGGCTGTTTGCCTGATGTTCAGAGATGCAGAGATATACCCACCTCCTGAGAACGGTGTGACTATAGCAGGGTTAGGAGTGTAGGGGGAAACGTGCCCTTCACTCTGGCAAATTGAAGCCTGTATTCTATGGTGTTGGACCCTAAATCAGGTTACTGTCTCCACGAAAAGATTTGGAAAGATTCTCATCAATATTCACTCTACATGGAAAAATTCTGCTCTGTAATGACACCCAGGTCTAAAGGAACCATAAATGGAATGGAGAAAGCCAGGATGGAGAGCCAGTGTGGTCCATAGGAGGGACCCCACTTATGCTTCCAGATCCACCTGCACAACACTAGTAGCAGTGAGGAGTGTCAGGCTCAGTGACAGTATGCCTTGTCTATGGAAAAGATAATTCACTATCCAATGACAGTGCTCCTGTGGCAGGTCGGGACCTTAGCAAGTTGCTCTCAGGATTCTGCAGAGGCTCTGAGACTAGACGTATCCATTGCTTACTTTATGGCTAAAGGCACAGCTTGGGTGGACTAGGAGCATGAATGATAGGAGATAGGGATGCAACTGTTCTAAAACTGCAGCAAATTTTTGGTCAGCTTTAATTGGTATTTTCATTAGTTGCTACATCATTTTCTTGCTTTAGGAAAGTATTTAAAATATCTACCTCTACATTTACTAATCAAAAAGAGGAAAATCATAGTTATTTTATTAGGATCTTTATGTGCCTTTGAACATATATCATACTTAGGATGGTTACAGTAATATCTCAGTAAAAGAAAATATCAGATAATGTTATTTTTCAATGGAAAAAATAATTTCCTGAGTCTGTGGATTATGTGTAGGTAAAAAAGAGGAGATAATATGCTCAGCTTTGCGTTATAAATCTCTGTCACTGTGGACAGAGCTGGATGTTTGTGAAATATTAGGCAGAGTAGGGGCATGAATGTGAGGGTGAAAATGAGACTAACCCCCCTGTTCCACCACCAGTCAGACAATTACTTGGAATAATAGGTTCAGAAATTCTCTAGAAGCCTTAGAAGTGTCTGTACTTAGGGGGACAGTGTCCAAGGTATGTCTATTGAGGGGCTAGCTGTACTGGTGGTAGAGAAATTCTCACATCTCATAACCAGCGTCAAGGGCTCTCTCTATTACAAATATCTTCTATAATTGCTTGTAGTCTTTGAGAAGAGAGTTTAAATAAACATTCTGGTCTTAGCCATTGTTTGGAGGAGTCTCCATTACTCCTTCAGGTGATATCCACAAACACAGTAGTGGTCGCTTACATACAGGAGTCAGTTGTAGTTTGAAAAGAGATGGTAAAGGGGAGAACAGAGTGCTGTCTTCTGAAATAAATGCTTGCTTGAGCTGAGAGGTCACAGTGGGACAGACAGCAAGCATTTTTAGAAACTCCCAGAATTCATTGTGCATGAATGTTCAGCAAGATGTTGGACTTTCTGTGAAGGCTGGGAACTGAAATGATTGTTAAATAGTTATTAATGGAACTGCAAGCCTGGAGAGCATTGGTAGCTTGAGACAGGAAATCCTGAGACCTCAGATGATAGCAGTCAGGGCAAAAATTTATGTTGCCATCACTTTTTTTTTTTTTTCAGACAAAACTTCTTCCACCTTTCAGCTACTTCTATTTCAGGGGAGAGACAATAAAGGTGCTAGTTACTGAGGAAATGATCTTCTCTTTGGTTTTACAGAACTCCCACTCCACTAGAAAGTATAGGTTGGCACAGCATTTATTTCTCACCAGTTGTTTAAAATCCAGTAGTTGGATAATCTACTGCATCAACAAGAACACCAGTTGCACTGAGTCTCAATAGAATTTCCAGAGCTCCACCTGTCACTGAAGTTATGGAACCCATAAAGCAGACAGTGCCACCAGATCCCACTCTAAACAATATGTAGAATGAACCAGGCCAGCAAAGACTTCAGGATGAACTAAGAAAGGTATCTACATTCTCTGGCTTGTAGGGTGCATCATATTGTGAGGGAATTGAGCTTTGGGACTGATATAGCTATAGATTCTAATGTCACCCTGGTTGTCATTAAAATTTTCTTCCTCTATTCCAACATATATATCTTCAGAAAGAGGAAAAAGAAACTAACATGCCTTAAAATGCAGCCATTTGGTTCCTGAAATATTGTTCTGGGACCCAATCAGGATGAGTATACTCATTATAGCCAGGTGGGCCAATTTGTATATAGGGGCCCAGAAAATAGCCAGAGAATAACTAGCTACATATTTTCTAGGAAAGAGACACACATTATCACTTCCTTAAAAATTAAAGAAGGCAGGTATATGCCTCTAAAGTGGAGGCACAGTGGAAAGCCAAGAATTACATTAAAATGTAATTACATTAAATTTAATTACATTAAAATGTAAGACCAGTGCTGTCTTTGGTTGCTATCAAGTAATGAAGATGCAAACCTTTAGGAATGGAGAGTTTCTGTGCAGCACAATATGAATATCAAGATGGTCATGGAACCTGAAGACCACATGGAGAAGTTCTCACTAAATGCCTGCATTTCCCTTCAGTACTTTTAATCTAGTGGATAGAGACCTATGTTCTCCACCAAGGTGTTCTGACAAATGCAGTGCCAGGATCCCACTCCCACTCCCACTAAAGTTGCTTTTTTTCTGTGTTAGGGCTGCAGTTTATCACTGTGAATCCTGGCAGAAGTTTCTCAGATCTAAGATGGAGGAGACTCTCCAGCTTTATGAGGCTGCTCTGATGCCAATGTGCTCAGCACCTTTGGTTCCTGCCTATCAGGAAGCACCATGTCTCAGAGGAACAGACCCCTTTATCTCTGCCTCCTCAGGTTTCACCTTCCCCAATTCTGGACATTTCAGATTCATCTACCAGCCTTTCTTGTTTGATGTCACTGTGCTTTGTGCACTATTTGACGAGGAATGACATTTTAGGCACTGGTAGAATCAACTCGTCTCTTCTTTGTACTCCATCTCCTTACACATGGAAATATTTGGGGGGAAATATAGATTCTCTGGGTGTACAGAGTGTCTTGGTGCTAAAACTGTTCAGAGCTTCTACATAGCTCTCTGAGAGGAGCCTACTTATTACTTGACAAAATAGAGGGGTGGAAGCAGAGAAGAAGATGGGGTCATGCTGCAATGATGGGGCAGAGTGCTCATGTCTGCGAGGCAAATGCAGGGACCTTATGCTCTGCCATTAGGAGTCCTGGAAACACGCTCCTAGTTAATGCTGGATACAGTATTGTCTCAGTCTTGAATTCTTGTCTTTTGATTTCTAACATTGTGTTTTTTAAAAAATAAACATTACTTAAATCATCACTAATTTTACAAGTATTTTTTATAAATGCATAATGGTCTATACTCATAAATATTAAAAAAGACATTTGAGCAGGAGGAGCTCATAATCTAGTGAAACATGTCTTTATATTTATAACTAAAATTACAATAATGCATGATAAAGATTTTTTTCATTGGTTGAGTAAAGGAACAGTGGAAGAAAAGGTCAATTCTGTTCAAAGAAGTCAAAAGGAGCTTCAAGTACTCTTGAGCTAAAATGAAAAGATGGGTATAAGTTTTCCAGGTAAGCTTGGACAGTGAAGGAACACAGAGGAAAGTCATTCAAGGCAAAAGGAGTAAACAGTGTGGATGACAGTCTGCTGAACTAGTAGAATAATGTATAGCTCATGGTGTATTTTAATAACTGGTACCATAAAAAGAACTGTAATAATCTATGTGTATTAACTTGACTGGGCCATAGGGTGCCAAGATATTTGATGAAACATTCTAGGTGCATCTGTGAGGTGTTTCTGGATGAGTATAATTTTTGAACTCATAGATTGAGTAAAGCAGATTGTCCTTCCTGTTGATAGGTGGGCCTCCTCCAATCAATTGATGGTCTGAATAGAATAACAACAAGAAAAAAAACAAAAACAGACAAAAACTCATCGCTTTCTCTGCCTGACCATTTGTAACTGAGATCAGTGTCCTGCCTTCAGGTCAGGACTTTACTAGGAGATTTACAGGGACTCCATCTTGCCACCTTCAGGTCTTTGGTCTTCTCAGTCTCCATTATTGTATGACCTAATCTCTCTCTCCTATCCATTTTACTGAGTCTCTTTACATGCAGACGCCCAATACAAGGCCACAGTGTGTCTTTGCTTTAGAAGTATTAACAAAACACTATATATCTATAGACTTATACATTAGAAATTTATATTTTCATGGTTCTGGAGGCTGGAATGCTTGCATATAGTTTTTCTGGTGAGAGTTTTCTTCTTGGGTTAGAGATGACTACACTCTCATTGTGTCCTCTTACAGCATTTCCTTGGCACTATGGCTACTGAATGTGTCAAAATATTGAAGCATAGAATTAGAGAGAGAGAGAGAGAGAGAGAGAGAGAGAGAGAGAGAGAGCGCACACTCTGGTGTCTGTTTTTGTAAAAAGCAGTGATTCTAGTCAACCACTTCAGCCATGGCATCACTTTTATGATCTCATTTGACCATAATTGATTCCTTAGAGAATCCGTCTCCAATTATAGTCACACTGGGCCATATACATATTTGGGTGAACACAATTCACTCCATAACACTGGGATCCAAGTGCGTGGGTCTGGAAGAAAATCTGAAAGACTGAGTTTCATACTAAGGGATCTTAATGTTATCTTACCAATGATGGGGATTTATTGAAGGTTTTTAACTGTGAAAAAAGAGATCATAAAATGTATGTTACTCAGCTTACTTTGATTTCTGGTTAAACAAACATGGACTAACCATCCCTGGAATATTCTGTGCACACCTGTCAATGGAAATTAAAAAATGAGTACTCATAATCTCTAGGAAAATTAAGGCAGAAAGAAAGTTGTTCCTAGAAACATGGAGTGTTTCAACAGTTCTATAGTCCATGTAGTTGCACTGAAAAAAATCATCCGTGACTTTTTTTCATGTAGCACACTTATGAACACACCACAGCGCCCATTTGCCATGCCTAGGCTCCTTAGCACAGTCTTAGCAATTATCCTGTGCATTTTCTGGGTTGGTCATAACCCTAGACAACTATCCTGGCACTGGTGCAGCACATTGCAGTAGAGTTTAGTTCCTCTGCATCTTTAGATAGCAAGAGAAGAAGAGAGTGAGCTATGAGTGAAAACACATTGGCTTTTGTCTTTTTGCTTTTTAATTGGAGATATATATATATATATATATATATATATATATATACATATATATATGTAGTGTATAAATTTTCTTATACAGAAATAAGAAAATTCTTAATAGGAATGCACAATGGGATAATTTTATTATTTGCTTCTTATTTATACATTTGTTTGTTTTTATATAACATCAGTTCTAGGAATTAAGCGAGAGAACTAAGATCTTAAGGATATCTAGCAAAACAGCTTTGGGCTGTGGGATGGCACATCAAGTTGCCATCCAGTTAAAGATTTGGGAAGGTTTCTTTTGTTGTTGTTTGCTGTTTGACAGCAGCCATGAATAGTGAGACTAAACCATATTTACACATCATGTCTCTTGAGAAAGGTCGAATTGAAATAGATCACTACCATTCAAATATAAAATAGCTAAATAAATGCTTTTATAGAACTGATATGCATACATCTCATTATTTGCAGAAGTACAAACGTAGGAAAATCATACAAGAAACTGGAACAGAAGTATTGAAGCCAAAATCAGTCTTGCACATTAGCAGAAGCTAAGGCTTTTGAAAATAATTTACTAAAGTAACCAGAACATTTTATGAAAACTTATCTATGTTTAATAAGGTATAAGATATAGCCTACATGAAATAAGGAAAGAATTTCATAAAGATTGAAAGGCTGAGACCAAACTATAATGTGAAAAACAATAATATGGACAAAAAAGACAATCTTTATAAGAAAAGAAAGGCTGACAGAATCCCAACAGCAAAAACAAAGTCTTAATTGATGATAATAAAATGCAGGATTGTTACGTTTCTTATTATTCATGGGAAAAATGAAATTGGAAGGGTTTTCTGAAATATTATGCTGTTTTAACTTCAAATTTGGAGGTTGAATTTAAAATAAATAAACAAACACTTCCCTGGGTAGAGTAGATGAATACATTTGCTTATGATTTCTGAAAACAAGTCAATTTCCAAATTCTCTTTCACAATGACAAGGCAAGACCATTAGGATATATTATTTAGGGGCTGGGGATATAGCTCAGTGGAATAAGCGCCTGCCTAGCAAGCTCAGGGTCCTGAGTTCGATCCCCAGTACCGCCAAAAAAAAAAAAAAAAAAAAAGGATATATTATTTAGGGCAGTGATTCTCAGTAATTGATTTCTACATCATCAAGCTGACACTTATCTCAGGCCCCACCTTAAATTATTGAATCCTGAACTCAGGGAGTGGAGCTGAGTAGCCCCTATGTAATCCAGTCCCAAGTGTGGTTTTGATATTGCTATAACCTGAGTCCCCCTGGATTAGGAGAACAATTTGCTTGCTGCAATGAATGTTCCCAGGTACTACCCTAACACCTCAGGTACACTTTGTCTGCCACTGCTCCAAAGACACACAATCCAGACAGGTTTGCCAATGGAAAAGCTCTGCTAGTAAGAAAAGCACGTATGCCTCAGCTTCCTTAACCCATTTCTGAATGGGAAGGAAGAGCTGTATTTACAAATTGAAAGGACTTTGTATAATAAAGATAAAGATCACATGACTAATTAATTCTAGGGGAAAATAAGTTTCCAGAGAGAGAGAGAGAGAGAGAGAAAGAGAAAGATGGGGAGATGGGGGAGAAGTAAAAGGAGGAGGAAGAGGTAAAGAAGAAGATTGAAAAGAGTGGAGGGGAGGGGAGAAGGGGAGGGAAAGGGAGGGAAGGGGAGAGAAAGAAAGGGGAGGGCAGGTAAAAAGAGGGGAGGAGAAAAAGCAAGGAAGGAAAGAAAGAAAGAAAGAAAGAAAAGAAGGAAAGAAAAAAGAAAGGAGGACCTCTAAGATGGGGATGTTGTCTAATTAAAAGTAAAAGGGAAAAAAGCAAGGTTTGCAGAAGACAATGGCACCTCTTCCTCCCAGGTTCCGAGGGAGAGTGACACATGAGTGCTATGTGCCAATGTCAGGGGCTTAAACAAGATCAAAGGTTCGTAAATAAACTGATGGAATCATTGGCACATGGACTGTGCTCATTCTCTGCCAGTCTTTACCCTTTCTTTCAGCACAAACACATGACTGTTGATGTATGGCTTGTGCCTGAAATGTGTTGTGTTCTAGGCCCTAGAGTCTAGGCTATCATAATTGTTTACCACGGATAGAGAAGAAGATCTGAGAATAAGTTGAAATAATCTGATAAATGAAGAGAAAGGTTAAAAACCTAACACCTCCAAGATGCTGCATGTGAATAAATGTGTTTGGGGAAGGTAACTGTGGAACATCAGTCCAAAGTGTCAAGAAATACAAAAAACCCTGGGATGCAGTTATTCAAGGAGCATCCCAAAGACTCCAAATGGACTCCAAGTACGGGTCCTATGCAGGAAAAGATGCTCAATATACATCAGGTGACAGTGGGCATCTAGTCATGTATTCCTCTCCTCCTCTCTGTAAGAGGGACGCAGTGAAGCTATCCTGGACTTTCAGATCCTCCAAGTATTGGTCATGCTTGGAAGATAGTCATGTCACCTTAGTAATACTGCTGCCACAGTCCAGTGAAGACTCTCTTTTTTAATCCTAGTATTGTCAGTCAGCGAACAATAGCCTTTCATTAGCTATGACCCCTACTATCAAAGATTATAAAATATAGTCACAGAGACAAAGACACACCTGAGAACTTAATAACCATCGAAAAGCTAAAAAAAGAGAAAAAACCCTCAGTGTCACAAGTATATATGTGCCTAGGGAAATGTGAGGGACAGAAAGACTACAGAATGAACTGCTTATTATTGACCGAGATGCCACCAGATGTTTTTCAAAGGAGGAAGGCAAACCACAATGAGGGGAGCATGCACAGGAGTCAGACAGATGAGGATGGAGTGACAAAGCCTTGCAGGCTGGGGGAACAATTATGTGTCTTAAAAACAGAGCATCTTGAGGTGGATTCAGTTGATACTTTTGAGAAAACAGGGATTCAGTGTAGAGTGATATAACTGAAATTATAAAGGTAATATTTGAGGGTTTATCTTATGAATACTGTAGGTACATAAGTTTAAAGATATACTTCTAAATATGAGTTTCCAAAGATAGATTCTCAGTTTATCTAGGTTTTTATCCAATAGTAGCTCCTTTTATAGCAACCTTCATTTGAATGCCATAAAATCAGCAAGGGATGATGATATGCCTCCTGTTTCTAAAGTTATGCAATTACCTTGATATTTTTGCACCATTACTTGTGAAAAAAGTATCCTTATTTTTTGTCCTTTTTTCTTTTGGGGGATGGTTTTAGCAGTCTTAAAATCAGCTTTCATTTTGAATGCCGCTTAACAGAATTTGATTAAAAAAGTAAACTAATTACAACGGAAATGCAGCTCTGCGAAGCTTTAAGAAAAACACATTATTTTGTTTTAGGGTTCAGTTACTATACATTCATTTATCATCTTTATAAGCGATGTACAAGCGATGATGAATAGGCCCTGGCTTTGAATCAGGAAATGTAAATTACCCTCTTTCTTTTTTTCCTTTTTCCTTTTTAAAAAACAAATAATGAATACTAGTAAATTTGTAGTTAGGTGATGTGCCAAGAATGCAGTGATGATGTAATGCGATGAATGCAATGCAAGAACCACCCATCTGTTAGCATGAAGTGAAGAAAACTCCTACAGCAGGAGACGCAAACGCTAACCCGGAGAGCATCGTGTCTTAGGGTTGGGCTACCTGCTTTGGGGGACCATCTGGAAGGTGTTGTCTGCTCTGCCAGGGTTCTATGTGTGAATCTCTTCCTTGCCAAGGCAGCTTTGCCCTTGCGAAAGTAGCAGTTGGGGTACTTAAGCCTTCCTTCATCTGGATCTGACCCTTTAGCACAGAGTTTGTCCTCTCTTCTTCTTCATCTAAATAGTATTTGTCATTCAAGGGCTTCTGAGGTTGCAACTTCATTGAAAAGTCTTCCTTTATTGCTTTAGAACACCATCAAATCTATTCTCAATGCTACAGAGCTTTAAAATAGTGTGAGAGATATGGTGCTCTTACAGGCAGGAAGTCAGTGTTTCAAGATGGATGTAGGAAGTTTTAATGTTTGGATAATGTTAGGATAGGGGCAGGCTGTGGGAAAGCATCATATTCTCAATATGCTGAGTAAATGGATGCTTCATTGTAGACCATGAATGAAAACAGACCAATTCTGACTAGATGGTCATTCTTGCATATGTGCAGAAGGGAGGATTTTATGAAAGATAGAACTCTGATATGCACCTCAGAATAAGTCTCAAATTTACATCTCATTTATCATTTGGCATAGAAAAACAAATCTCTATTGAGAGAAAACAGCAATATGAGTGCAGGCTTTATTGGTGCAAAAAATTTTGCATAGTGATTTCCATTTTGAGGGTTTTGCAATATTTACATTAGCTTGCATATAGAATATTTAAGTTACTTTGATGCATTTGGCAAATTAAATTTATTTATTTATTTATGTATTTATTTATTTTAAAGACAAAAGAATGGAGATATATGAACCAGAATAAGCCATAAACAATACCAAAAATACAAAATTATACAGAATATAGTAGGGAATTAGCACTGGATGCTGTATTACATAATGTTATCTTCACATTAGTTAACACATAAACATTAAAGGAAATACCAAATTATAGAGAAGATAGTAGGGAATCAGCACTGGGTGCTGCATAATATAAAGTTATCTTCACTTCTGTTAATACAAAAACGATTGAGGAAATACAAATTATAGAGAACATAGAAGGGAATTAGCTCTGGATGCTGTCCTACATAATGTTACCTTCACCTTTGTTACTCAGTTACAGAGATGATGGCTCATTTGATCATTCAATTTTCTCCTCCCTCATCTCCGTTGCCCTACCACTCAATCAGTCATCTTCCCTGTGATAATAACTGTATTTCTGGGTTTATCTATACCCCTGGACTCTCACCTTGGGAAGAGATACAGCTACCTCAGACTATCTATAGCATACATAGGTGTATACAAACTGCCATGGTCGGAGGTGGTAAAGCACCTATGCTCACAGCAGACCTCCCGGCTCTGCCCCAGCATCGTGCTATGGGTGGGGGCAGGTCCAGTCCGTGGGGCACCCTCAACGGGGCCCACAGCAGAGCAGCCGTGGGGCCTACAGCAAAGCAGCCACAGGGCCCACAGCAGAGCAGCCACAGGGCACGCGCCCCCGTTGGGGTGCCCTCGGTGACCCGTTTGGCTCTGTCCCATTGCCTTGATGCCGGAGGCCCTTTCTTCTCCTCCTCCCCCCACCCCCGATCTCCAGTATTACCATTCCCCACCCCTTGCAACCAGGCACTGGATGAACTTACGAACTTGGTATAGGGGCTTGAAATCTCCCCAGCCCATTCCCACTGTGCCATTTCAGGGTATGAACTGAGTTTAAAGATTAGTTCTAGAACAGAGTTGGAGGATTTTCTCGGGTCTGCTGTATAGAGTATGTTGTTGTTTTTCAGACTCCCAGTCTGCTGCTCTTCATCCAATCTGTTGCTATGGGTTCATGCAAGGTTCATGTGTGCAAGGTGTAAGGAGACCCTCTTGGTGCTCACATTAATAGTTTGGGGTGAGTCCTGAAGACCACGGATTTGTCCCATTGTTGCCAGGAGCAGGTGGTGCTTGGTCAAGCCGCCAAGACCCAAGGTGCTCCCAGAGAGAATTCAGGGTGGGAGCTGAGTCCCAGAAACCCAGCTCATGCTTCCTGCCTGAAGTTGGAGTGAGAAGGGCGTGGAGCCACGCGATCCACCTCCATCTGCATTTCCCTCCCGTTGCAGTGCCGGAGCCACCATCTGCTCCTTGGCCGGATCCCTGGGAGCCACCGCGGCTCACCACCAAGGTTCCCCGCTGCTGTCCGCCGGTAGCCGCTCACCCAGCAGAGAGGCAGGGGGCCACCACCTCGAGGCAGGCGCAAAGCCGGATGTGGTGGGCTGTGTACCAGTTGCATTGAATCTCTCCAGGCCCTGATTAGGAAGGTTGCCACAGGGTGGGGACTCTGCCCCAGTGCTGTCATAACTTCTCATCCTCACACTGGGTTCGACAACTGCTCCCGACCTCCATTGCCTCTTTTCCTGGCTGTGCCCTCCCCTCTCCCAGAGCCCTGGACCAGCTCTCAGAACTCCGCTCTCCCCTGGCTGAGTTGGGAGGCTTCCGTGAGCGTGGATCTCCGAAGCTGAAGCTGCGAACGCTGGAACAAGGGCGTGGGCCAAGGGTGTGTTTGGAGCGGTGACTTCCTCCTTCTCTCCCTCAGACTGCGCCATGGCAGATCTCCAATCCTTTCCTCCAGAAGAGGTTTTGCTTAGTCTTTCTGAGGGCTTCAATTACCATTTCAGATCCTTCCTGAGTTCAGGATACCCATCTTTTTCCTTTCTGTCCTTCACATGTTGCTATATTCCTATATTCCTTTGTCTGAGTGGCATTCTTCTGGGAGGTTCTCTCTCTGCTGCCTACCCGGTTACCATCTTGAAGTCCTCTGGCAAATTAAATTTAGATCTCCAATTTACTTACATTTGGATGACATTTATGAGTAAAGACATTATTCACAGATAAATTTATGTTTACATCATTAATTCTCATATTGTTTGTAAATTATATCAGTTTGATATTTATGCAGTGATTTTGCACATACCCTGTTTTCCTTTTTGGACGCTAAGCTCAAGTTTGTCAACTCACTGTAGCCACAGAATGTATACCTATACTTACCTTTTTAAAAAATTTTTGTTTCTCTTCAGGCTTTTCTTGTTCAGTTGTTTTATTAATATTTTCTCTCAAATTACAAGGCAACAATTAGGTGCACTGGCCTTGGAAAAATAAGTAAAGACAGGGAAAATATTATTTTCTGTCACTTTAAATGTAGACCATTTCCAACAATGCACTAAAAGCCGAAATATTTTATTGTCTGGGCACAATCTCATTTTTATTGCCCCAATCACAGCTCATTGGCTGGTATATGCTGGGCAGAAGAGTGGGCTGGTCAGCTAATGGCTTCCCTGCTGCTAAAATTAACTAATTGTTAAAGTAATAACCATGGACCCTCCTGGCCTATTTTAATAGTCATTGGCAATCTGGGAAATTATTTTGGCTGTTTTCATTTCAGTAAGTCCTTCTATTGGCCATTTGCACCCTTCTCCATCCTCTTAAATGCTTTCTTGATGAGAAATATTTCAATGAGAATCTGCAGGGAGCTCTGACCAGTCCTTTCAAGTTGCAAATGGAGCTTACTGTTCCCCCTGTGAATAAAGGAAGAGCATTATATATATATATGTATTAGGGTGCATGGGGGCGGCCATCAACCTAATGCACCAAACTTCTTTCCAGATTAATGGTCTTTCCTCAGCACCATTGGCCTCTCACGTCAGTTTGTTTCAGATCTTCCTTGCCCACACAGTGCCCATGAACTTACCTCATTTTAGTGGAAAATCCTTCACATTGTCTAGGTCAGTAATGGCAAACCTTTTAGAGTTTTCAATGGTACAGACAGCTCACTTCAGTACGTGAGCCATAGGTTCACCACCTCTTTCTACAATGAGGTGCTAGGTTGGGGCTCATCCACTATATATCTCAGGGCAGCAGTATTTACATGATTGATCTCTTCTCTGATGTTCCAATCCACACCATTATTGCAATACACTTCACCAGGTTGTTGCATTTCACGTTCTTCTTAATCTGGCTATTTGTTTCATGTGCACATGCTTTTTATTCTCAGGTAAGCTGTAAAGTTATGCAGAAAGGGTTCTGTACTTTCTCTGGTCTCAATATCAGGAATTATGTTGACTACATTGTATATGTTTAATAACTATATGTTGAATTAAATTAAATTAGTCTAGGAATTTAAAAATTGCATTTGCTATATAAATACCCTGATTCACACCCTGAGATGAAGACTTAAATTCAGTGATTTTCTTCATTTAGCCTAAATCTTGGTGAATTTTGACATAAACTATATCATTAATATAGGTCACATAGATTAGAAATTCCTTACAATAGAATTTTAAAAGGCCCTAGTTAAAGCATAATAAGTGAAGTAGCATAGTTCTTTAAGAAGGTGGATGTGAGGTGGAGTTATAGAGCAAACATATTTGTAAGTAGAGAGAGAGGCTAGTGAAGTTCATTAGAAGTTTATTTGCAAACTATGCATTTGCCATGTATTCAATGGAGCAACTACACAGGATCTCTGGTAGCTACTTATATATTTAAATATTTGTGAATTCTTTCTTGATAAAGCCTCATATCTATTTCATATAATCATTGATATGCAAAACTTTACACAGCTCTTATCACTGAATTATTGAGAATTTTTTTATTTTGTGGATGTTAACACGATTATTGAAGGCTTTCATGTATATTCACGAGTACTTTGTTAATGCTGACTTTTAAACTATGATACAGTAATTAGAGCAAGTCAAAACAAAGAGACCAGAACCAGCCTATTGACACACAATTCCGTGCAAGTAGTGACATGATCTATTAAAGCATGCAAATCTTCTTGGTATTAAAAGTTTTCATACTTTGGTTTGGTTATAGTTGGCCCATGGGATAGTACATTCTAGATTAAAGACATTTTACTCTAGGTTCCTACAACCACATTGAAAGTCCATAATCTATTAATTGCCTCTTTCTCACATTTCATAAAGACTTACAGATCAACTGTTAAATATGGGTTTAGATTAAAGTAATCTTTTATAATTCTAAGAATCCATAATTTATGATTTCCTTTTTATAAGGACCCTGCTACATTCCTGAGGACTGAATTAACTTCTGGATTTGATTTTAGAGAATGTTTTTGAAAAAAAAAAGAAACTTCAAAGATCATAATGAAGATTCTGACAAACTGAGATTGATATCCTGATTCTTCCCCTGCCAGGATTATCTCCTTGGAAATATAACTACAGTACGTACCAACTTCATTTTCCTTACAGATTAAAATGCAAGTTATTTTCTTATCTCGCTTGCCAAATGACATGAACAAAAGCTGATAGCTATTTGCAAAAGAAGAATGAACAGTTGCTGAGTGATTGTCCTATGAGTCAAAGGTAGCCCATCAGTGCATGGCATTTTTGAAATCTAGTTTGGTTTTTCACATTTTTTCTCTCAACTCAAATTTCATCTGTGTTAAAGAAAACAGTTGAGATGTGAGAACAACACTTCTGTTCATCCTCTTATTGTCATCTCCTTGCGTTTGTAGAGGGAGGTGGAGATGAAGAGCAGAAAGCTGGGACTCAGCCAGAGATGCTTTCAACCTCAGCACAGCCAATTACCAGTTGTATAATCTTGAAATTCTCAGCAACCTCTCTAAGCCTGAGGTTATTCATGTTAAACATGGGGATAATAGATACACCTGCTTCATAGGGCTGCTCTGGGGATTCTATCAAATAATGCTGTAAACATTTAGCATAGTGCATTACACATAATAACAATAGGTGCTTAGTTATAACTATGCTAGATATTATTCCCATATTGTTATAGTGAAGACTATTCAAACCAGCAACCCTTTGGCACAGAGCTGACACTCAAAAAGAATTGGTGCAGAGAGGCAGTGACAGTCTGAAAGACTTGATCAGGGATGTATAGTGTGCTGGGTGTCAGAGGAAACAGAAAAGTGAAGGAGAAAAGCTATGTCTGCTATGGGACTGTGGACTCAGAGGCACTCAAAGGGAGGAAGCACCACTTGCCTAGCTGTCCTCGAGAAGCCTCAGGGTTCTGTGGCAGGTTTCAGGAGGTTGACTTAGGGCTGTAGAGACTCACAAGTATAAAAGGCCTCCCTAAAGGATCTCAGTGTGTTGTGCAGAGGAATAAGGGCCTGCACAGTGGAAACCACAAGTAAAGTCTGATTAGTCCTGAGATGCCTTCACTGAGACTCAAGTAAATCCAAACCAAATTCTTCTCATGCTTGCAGAACTTCAAAGGCAGTCAAACTGAGTTCAAAGAGCACTGGTCAGGAATTCTAGGTCAAATGAGATTAGGGAACAAAAATTAGAAAAAAACCCATAGATTTCTGTTCATGCCTTTGTGCACAGGCATGTTAATTCATTTTTCCAAGTCTTGTCTAAATTTTACTTCCTCTATGAATTCTCAGGAGGTTGTTTTCATTCCTGACACAAATCTCTGTAATCCTGATCTGTCTATTGGCAACTGACCCATCTCTAGTACAGCTGAACAGAACTATAATTTCTAAATCCATATTTTTTTCCCAGTTCCATGGCAAGTTCTCTGAGAACACAGTTTGATATCTTTCCCATGTGTCCACCAAACCATCTCTCTCCCCCAATTACCAGGCAGTCGCAATCCAGTAGATCCTTCATATATGTGCATTTTTAGCACAGAGAAAGAGCACTTAAACAAGTAAACAAACCAAAAAAGGAAATGTGAAGTATGTGCTAAACTGATGATGGTGTTTTCTCCTTGAAGGTAAAGTTAACTTTGGGCCTTGCGTAGGAAGGTGGCCCATCTGGTCCTGTGACATTTTTCTGGAAATATCATCAAAATGGAAGTGAGAAATGTGCTACGAACTGAACAATCATGATCCCCTCTCACATCTGAAGGGAAGATTGTGAGAGTAATGAACATAAATCAAGGCTGGGCTAAGTCCTGCCCAAATTGAAGCAAAACACGTTTTGCTTTTAAAAAACATCTGCCATAAGGGGATTTAATTTGAGTACTTCTGTTTTTAGAAAAATCTCTATTTCTTTACAGGATGTCGGTTTTGATCACTAATCCCTGGAAAATGTCTTAGGAGCTACTCCAATTGGCACAAGCCTTGGGAACTGGGTGTGGGCAGGTGTGGGGAGGAGACACCTCTTTCCTAAGCTGATGCATTATTTTAAAATAAAAAGACAACCCCCAGATGCTGTTGGCTCTGATGCTTCCCTCTGTGATTTTTCCAGCAATGTGGCCCAGGGACACCTAAAGAAAATGCTCCTTCTGTAGGTCAGCACTTTCTGTCCACTCCTCTCCCCGGCCAATGGCATTAATGTGCATTTGTCAATAGTGAATTTCATTTGCCGCAGAGCAGCTTAGAGAGGGAAGCACATCGTGTTGTATTTTCCTTGCCTCTCAAACTGGAGTTCCTGCTTCTCCCCAGCTTTGTGCTGTCAGCAAAACATAACGCGTTTACAATCGGTCTCTTGATCTAAGGTAATTACTTCCAGGGGAAATAGCGAGGGTAAGAACCTAACAAGAGAAGGCTTGTGTTGTCTCCTGGTGAGCTGCTGTCCTGAAAGTGTATCAGACTTGTCAAATTGGTTCAAATTAAATTGACACGGTGCTCTTCCAGGTGTCGCTACATTATTATACATCTCGGAGCCCTTTTGGGCAGTGAATGCCTTCAGAGTTAAAAAGGCATGTGCTAAGGAAACGGGCTCAGATAGCCAGCAACAAGGACAGCACAGGGCTCCAGGAGGACACGTTAAAACTAGCTGCTAGGATGTGGAAGGTTATGTTATTACTGGAGCTCAGTTTTGGTCTTCTCTCAGCAATTTCCAGTCCCTGCCACTGTGACTGAGTTGTCCCCAGGTCTTAGCAATGCGGCTTAGGAACCACGTTTTTTCTTGCCTCTGGCTTCATTTATTTATTGTAACATTTATGGGCACTGTCCAGGGAAGATTCTGGTTCCAGCAGCATCAACCCTAGCCTAAAGCGAGACAGGGAAATTCTAATCCTAGATTTTCCCTGAATGGCCTGGTGACCTTGCCCAAGTCATTTAACCTCAACACACTGGGGCTGTTGTTTATAACTGAGCAGGGGAGTGAATGAGGCCTGGATCACCTCACCAGGGTGTCAGAGGAATAACTAATTAATGATTGTAAAGCACTTTGCAAACAGAAAGTGCTGTACAAAATGCTTAATATTAATAATAAAATGCATTCACTGCAAGCCTCTAGGCATATGTACAGAAATAACGACAGCAATTAAAGCAACACGCTAACAAAACTCATTAACCCTCAAACCTCCTTCTGACTGCACTTGGCGGTTGTAGCTTCACTGCTTTGTTAAAATTGCTGGGAGGTACAAGGAGGAAGGCTGCACTGCAAAGCGCAGAGCTGGGTCTCTACCTCATTTTCTAGGTAGATGCACGTGTCACTTTTTCTGAGAAGTGAGAGTGCTGAAGCCCCCATTGCATCCAGGCCTTTAGGCGATTTGCCCACATGGACAAGATCTTTTTCCTATGCTCAAGCACCTACAATCTATACCACGACTTACTCTAACTCACTGTCTTCTTTCTGGATAGCTATACCAAAATACCTGAGACAGACTACTTTATTAAGAAGAAGCTTATTTGATTCACAAGTCTGATGGTCTGAAAGTCCAAAAGCATGGCACTTGTGTCTGGTGAGAATTCTCTGGCTATATCACAGCATGGCAGATAAGCAGCCATGTGCAGAAGGAACACATGTGTACAAGAGAGGAAGCAAGAGATAGAACTTGGAAAGCTGAATTTGCTTCATAAGACCACATTGCTCTTGTGGGAACTAATCTAGTCCTCTAAGGTTTGGCCCATCCTCACTTGTATTAGTCAGCTTTCCCATAGTTGAGACTCAATACCTGACAGCTAAAACTTAATGAAGGAGAGACTTAATTTGGTTCATAGGTTTAGGGGATTCAGTCCATGGTAGGCTGACCCTCAGGCAGACACATCATGGCAAAGGGCATGGCAGAGCAAAGATACTTAGTTCATGGCTTCTAGAAGCAGAGAAGGGGACACACTGCCAGAGAGAAAGGGGCCAGGGACTACACATGATCCCCAAAGTCATTGTGTCATGACTCACTCTGACATATCCAGAAATGTGCTGTAATAATTCTAATTTACGCAGCTCCAAAACCAATCAAGATGCTTTAATTAAGATTAACCACCACACCACAAGGGGGCAATAATTCCTTCTTAGAGTAGAGCCTCTATAAACTGTTCACTCGCTATTCTATCCTACTTCTCAAAGACCCACCATCTTTCCATACTGTTACATTTGGGATCACACTTCTAGTACATGAAGTTCTGGAGGACAAATCATGTCCACTCATAGCAACAACTCTTCCCTTTGTAGTCATCATTCGTTCCATGCATACATACCCTTCTCTGCAGAGCACACCCTCCCAGGATAGAGCTTCTCTTGAGACCTCATCGAGCTTCAGTGAAGTGGCCATGTAACCTACACCATTTCTCTAGCAACTGAGTAAGTACAGTATCACAAACACTCTTTGGACACTCAATATCCAAAGCAGCCCCTTTACTCCTGAACAGGGACAGTGAGAGGCATGCACGTGGTTAGTCCATGCAGCAAGAGGTAGCCACAGACCCTGCGCCTTTCCCAGTGGATTAGACTAAACGGAAGGGTGTTATTTGAAATAGGTTGTGCTCTGCAATATTTTCTTTCTTCTCATAAGCTGATAACTACTATCAAGAAGGCTTGGGAGGAAGAGAGAATTATGATATAGGGTTGGGGGATGAAAGCAGGAAGGAAGAAAGGGCTGTCGACTCTGTAGCTCAGATCTCCCACAGCACTGAAATGGGGAAGAAATGAAAATAGGGACTGGGAAAATAACTTCAGGGAAAGAGGGAAGGGTTAATATGATATTCCTTGAGTGAGCAGAAGCAGGAACAAGGCCACATGTACATGGGTCACACTAGATAAGGGGACGAGTGTGGCCATGGCATGCACAGCTGGAGGCACCCACGTATTGAGGGAAATGTGGAGACATTTTAAAGACAGGCTGGTAAACCTGTGAAGACTAACTTGTTTCCCTTTGATGATAAATGCATAATTTGAAAAAAATAGACTCCTCTTACTTCCTTCTTCTCTTTATTAAGATACCATTTTGTTTTTTGTTTCTCTTTAAATTTTAAATTTCATATCTCACCTTGCCCAGGGTGCTGGATCATGTCAGAATGTTTGTGCTGCAATAGCATATTTTACAGAAAATAAAAGTGGTATGCAAACCATATACCTGAGGCATTGTGAGTTGAAATTTAATCTGATTTTATCCTGAGTACAATATTGTAATACAGAGTTGTGATATGAACCTTTAGATTTATAACCCAAATAGTCTTTATAAAAAATGACCCTGTATACTGGAAGGAATGTACTACAGATGATGCGTTAGAATAGTACGGCTTTTACTAAATGTCATACAGAGCAACTAACCAAAAGTCAGTGATTCTATTTAATTTGAATATTTAAAAGACAATCCCTGGAAAAATTATTAGGCAGGAAGGAATGGCCTTGAGCTTTAGAAGAAATGGCCAAGTGATTCCTAGGCATAGAGAAGAGGGACTTACTGTAGGGTCAGAGGTGGAAGAGGAGGAATTTTCTGTGAAAGTACTAACCCACATAAAGTGTGGTGCTCCTGAGTCCAAATGTCCGTCTGGGGGGAGAGGGAGAGAGGAAGGGAAAAGGGGTGAAATAAGGAGGGAGGAAGCTGAGTGCACACAGATTCGATGCTGAGAGATATGCAGGGCTCTGCGGAAAGGTGGGTAAAGTTCAAGAGGCAGTGAGAAATGCAGGACAGCAGACCCGGAGCTCCATCAGGCAGAGCATGCTGTGAAGAATACTGATTTTTGGCATTTTTCCACATGATTCCCTCCTGTGGAGAGCAGAGGGTGATTGTGGACAAGCAGTTCGGGAGATTACAGGTCTGGAGATGACTTTGGAAAAAAAATCCTAAAATTACAAGAAAAAGGCAAGAAATGATATTGAGAGAGCACAAATCTCTATTTCACGGCCAGATCAAAAACTCCCTGGCCAGGAAATTGATATTCTGCTTCCAAGACTTTTTCCTGAAGGCTGGGCACAGTTTACAGGAGCTACAGAAGGGAAACAACACCAGTGGACATTCTAGGATCCAACTCTGCCACCCTTAGGGGTTATCTTAAACCAGTCTTCACGTCGGTCTGCTTTTCACCTGCAAAGCATTATGGTCCTTTCTGCCTCTGATATTTGATGAGCTCCATGATAGTGAGTGTCCAAAGAGTGTTTGTGATACTGTACTTACTCAGTTGCTAGAGAAATGGTGTAGGTTACACGGCCACTTCACTGAAGCTCGATGAGGTCTCCGAGGTGTGAAATTTAGGGCTTCATTACAGTGGTTTAGAGAGCTCATCAGTCAGAATTCATTCATCAGTAGCTGCAAGTTGAGCCCTTTGATAAGTACATAATGGATGACCTTGCTTCTGATCATGAGGAGGTCACTGTCCTATTGAGGAGTCACATTAACACACGAAAAATGACAAAACATAAGGGACAACACTACACCCTGTGTTCATTGCCAAAATGAGAGCTTTGAGTTTGAGTTTGGTGGAGTATGAACTTCTGTTGGGCTGAATGGCTAGAGACAAGGAATATGAGTTGGTCCCATAGCTAAAAAAGAGCATAATAGATGCACACACACATACACACACACACACACACTGAGCTAATATCCATACCTCTTACACAGCAGGGCCTTTAGTGAACTTCTGTTGATTATTAGACAGATGAAATAAGGAGGTATGAAAGTGGTGAAATTCAGAAGGAAACATCTTAGTGTGACACAATTTGTAACTTAGGAGAGCTCTCTGAAGACTAAGTATTCATAAAATAGTAGAACAACTACTAAACCTAGGTTCTTGAATCGTAGGTCCAAATCCTCATTCTATCATTCAGTAGAACTTTGAAGTTGAGACAATTTCCTATACTATTTAAGTTTGATGGTAAACTCAAGGATTTTTTTTTATCACATTCTTGTGAATTGTGGTTTATAAGAAGTAGAATTGGAGGCCGAGTAGAAAAGTCAGATGCCAACATGGAGACCCTTAATGACAGAAGATAATTGCAGGAGTAAACGACGGCTTCAGCACTGGTACCTGAATATGAGCGCTGCCACGTTAGTATTAGAGTGCCACAATTATGCCATAGTTAGTATTACAGTGGCCTTTCTGAAGTTTTCTACCTACCCTTACAAAAATTTCAAGTGTTTTTGTCTTTGTACATTCTACTTTTTCATTAAATACACGTCATCAGCAACTACAATTATGCTGTGCATAGGTGCTAGGCATAATGGGCGATAGTTGAAAACACTTGTTCTAGGGAGCTTGGCATACAATTTACTTATATATAAAATATCACCCATCCTCCTCAACACATCATCAACTTTATTTTTTTCCAAATTCGGTGCACTTCATGCACACTCATCAGATATTGAACATTTTATTTATATGGACACATGGGCCAACCAATTTTTAAAACTATCTTTCAGGACGCAATGATCCCTAGGAGATATTTAAAGGCTATTGAAACTCAAGTTATTTGGAAGAAGGGAGATGTAGGGATCCGGGGAAGATGGCGACCGGGTGAGCAGCAAGGGAGCGAACCTCCTTAATAAACACCACCAGCTCGAGACAGACTTGGTGAGCGTGAATGCCGGAACCTCGGCTGGGAAGTTTAAACTGGGCGTATTTCTCTGAGATGCCGGGGGAGATGTGGTAGGGCGGACCAGGCTGCCGGGGCGAGACGTGGGAAAG
>PVLD010004764.1:0-121020 GCA_004027595.1 Dinomys branickii
CTGCCTCTCCACTCTGTGGGCGGCTGCCAGTGGGGAGCGGTGGGGTGCATCGGCACCCACATCAGAGCCACAGCAACTCCCAGGGATCCAGCCAAGGAACAAACGGGAACTGGAGCACAACAGCAAGAGAGAGCTGCAGATGGAGGTGGATCACACGGCCCCACGCCCTTCTCACTCCAACATCAAGCAGGAAGCATGACCTGAGTTACTGGGCTTCCCACCCTGAACGCCCTCTGTGAGCACCTTGAGCCTCGGCGGCCTGCGCAATCACCACCTGTTCCTGACAGCAATGGGACGAGTCCACAGGCTTCAGGACTCACCCCAAACTACTAATACGAGCAACAAGAGTGTCTCCATACTCCTTGCATATATGAACCATGTATGAAACCATGGTGACCGGGTGGGCAGCAGAGAGAGAGCCTCCCGGAGGAATGCCACTCAGACATAGGAATATAGCAACATGACAGAAAGGAAAGAGGTGGATATCCTGAACTCGAGAAGGATCTGAAATGGGAACTGAAACCCTCGGAAAGTCTAAGCAGAACCTCCTCTGGAGGAGGGCATCGGAGATCTGCCATGGCGCAGTCGGAGGGAGAGGAGACGGAGAGGGAGGAGGTCGCCGCTCCAAGCACACCCTTGGCCCACGCCCTCGTTTCGGCATTCGTAGCTTCAGCTTCGGAGACCCATTGCCCAGCTGCAAGGGGTGGGGAACGGTAATGCTGGAGATCAGGAGGAGGTGGGAGGAGAAGAAAGGGCCTCTGGCATCAAGGCAACGGGACAGAGCCAAAAGGGTCACAGAGGGCGCCCCGATGGGGGTGTGGGCCCTGCAGCTGCTCTGCAGTGGGCCCCGTGGCTGCTCCTCAGTGGACCCCGCGGCTGCTCCGCTGTTCTCTATAGTTCTGTATTTCCTCAGTCGTTTTTGTATTAGCAGAAGTGAAGATAACTTTATATTATGCAGCATCCAGTGCAAATTCCCTACTATCGTCTCTATAATTTGGTATTTCCTTTAATGTTTATGTATTAACTAATGTGAAGATAACATTATGTAATACAACATCCAGTGCTAATTTCCTACTATATTCTGTATAACTTTGTATTTTCTGTATTGTTTTTGGCTTTTCTGGTTCATATGTCTCCATTCTTTTGTCTTTAAAATAAAAAAAAAAAGATGTGAGAAGTAAATAAAATGTTGCAATCTGATGGGTTCTTGGAATGGGAAAAGGATGTTAGGTCAAAAGAAATCAACCCATAACAAATGCTGGAGGGGCTGTGGGGAAAAGGGAACTCTTCACTGTTCATGGGAATGTAGACTGGTTCAACCCCTGTGGAAATCAGTTTGGAGATTCCTCAGTAAACTAGGATTAGAGGTCACATTCAACACAGCTATTCCCCTCCTGGATATTTTTCCAGAAAAATTGAAAACATCATACCACAGCGATATATGTGCATCCATGTATATAGCAGTGCAATTTGTAATAGCTAAATCTTGGAAACAACCCACATGTCCATCAACTGAGGAATGGATAACAAAGATGTGGTATTTTTTATACAACAGAGTATTACTCAGCTATAAAGAAAGATAAAGTAGAGGCTTTTATAGGTAAATGGATGCAACTAGAGACCATACTCATAAGTGAAATAAATCAGATTTACATGTGTAAACAATGTATTTCCTCCTTAGTACAAGAACTTGAATGAATAAATAAAATCTGAAAGGTATAATAGATATTGTGAAAGGGAAAAGAAACTGCTCAAACAGGAAGGAGCAACTGGAATGAAGGAGGGGAGAGGGAAAAGAAAGAAAGAAGAGGAAAAAAAAAATATATATACACACACACACAGGATAATTGTACTACTATGTACTACTAATATCTGTTAGTTTATTGAAAGAAACAGTTAATGGGTAATTGTTTGATCAGTCTTGGATGCCTATATACTGGTTATATGTATAGCCATTTTGAAGATGATGTTATGTAATATAACAACCATTGTTAATATCCTATCACCATGTTTTGAAATTCTGTATCATTTTTATTTTTCTCTATGCTGTTTTTTATGTATTTATTTTTGTTATTTTGGTTTTTTTCCTCTTTAAAATGAAAACCAAAATTTAGATGTATATACAAGGATAGCTGGGATAGGTGTATTGCTTATATCTGTATTTTATTGAAAGGAAGTCAATGCTTAAAATTTTTTCTTGACCAATTTTGCATACTTGAATCTGTTAATCAAAATGACTGATCTGAAAACACAATATGCAGTATAACAACCATTGTTGAACTCCTGCCATCTTTGTATGGTGAAGTTCTGCGTCATTTCCAATGTTTTTTATTATTATTACTTGTTACTGTCTTTGATGGTTTGATTAATTCTACATTTTTACATCTGGTGGTCTAAACAACTTTGTTGAAGATAACAGTATGTAAGGTAGCAAACATTGTTAATTCCTGTCATTTTGTTTTGAGGTCATGTATCATTTTTGTTGTTTTGATCTTGTCTTCATTGTTGTTTTGTTAGTTTTTTTACTCTTTAAAATAAAAAAAATAAGGAGATTGGACTAGGGATATAGTTCAGCAACACAAGTGGCTGCCTGGGAAGTGCAAGGTCCTGAGTCTGATTCCTGGTATCAAAAAAAGAAAGAAAGGAGATTTAAATACAGTATGTGGTTTGGTTAATAATAATATATCAATATTGATTCATTAATTGTAACAAATGTACCACATGAACATAAGATGTTCATAAAAGAGGAAATGATGTTGGCTCTATAAGAATAATCTGAAATATTCTCATACCTTCTTTAATAAATGGTGCTGGAAAAACTGGCTTTCCACATGCTGAAGACTAAAAGTAGACCCATGTCTATCACCATGCACTAAACAACAGTTAGAATGGATCAAAGATCTAAATATTAAAACAGAAACACTAAATCTAATGGAAGAGAAAGTAGGTAGAAATCTTGGAGACATAAAGATAGGCAGAGTTCATAAACAAAAACCAAACTACATGGGAAATACTTCAAAGAATCAATAGCTGGGGTCTCATCTTACTGAAAAGTTTTTGCACATCAAAAGAAATCATTAACGAGTCAAAAGAAAGTCCATGAATTGGGAAAAAATTTTAGCCATCCATCAAACAAAGGACTTCTATTTAGAACATATAAAGAATTAAAAAGAAAACAAGTCCCCAAAATTCAAAGACCCAATCCCAAAATGGGCATCTGAGATGAATACACACTTCGCAGATGAAGAAATACTAATGGTGAATAAATATATGAAAAAATGGAGAGAGGGAGCCCAGTTTTACGGCAACAGTGGAGCAGGCTCTGCAGCGGACCTTTGTCTGGTAAGGCCTGTACCAAAGCTCTGCTTGGTGGAACTTTACCGGAGAAAGAGCCTGGCTTCGGGTCACCATCAGAGGGGCAGTGTCCATGAGACTTTCCTGCAGTTTCCTGCAGAGAGGGAGTCCAGCTTTAAGGCGACAGTGGAGCAGGCTTTGCAGCGGACATTTTTCAGGTAAGGCCCACGCTGGTGCTCTGTCGAGTGAGACAACTTTCCCCCACGATTGCAGGTAGGCTCTGAGCCTGGCACCCAAGCAAATCCTCTGGGGTTCCTGGGCCCAGTGATTCACGATCAGCTAGCATCTTCGGATAAGTTTGATATCCAGCTAATCTAGGGTTGCTAGAATCCTCTGTGAGCTGTCTGGGTAGTCTGTAGCTCAACACTTTTTATCTGACATCCAAAATGACAAGACAGCAGATCACAACGCAGTCGCAGAACTCAACCTCACCAGAACAAGTCCAGGAAACAATTATATAGGAGAACTAGGAAGCCACATACCTGCAATTTCTGAAATGATCTCATCTAAAGTAAAGAAACAACTCCATCAGGCCATAGAAGAGATTAAAGCAGAAATAATCTCTCAGGCAAAAAATGAAGTGAAAATAATAATGGAAGAAATGCTCCACACATATAGAGAAGAAACAGATAAAAGAATAGAAGAACATAGGAAACAAATGGAAAAATTACATGATCAATTTAGGAATGAATTAGAATGCATGAAACAGACTCAAAGATTGCCAGGAAATGAAAACTTGCACTGAAAGCTTGCAAAACCACTTCAATGAAGCTGAAGATAGAATTTCAGATCTTGAAGACAGCATGGCAGCTAGTGACTGTGAAAGGAAGGATCTCTTAAAGTCATCAAGGATCCAGGAAAAATCAATCCAACAGCTGCAAGATGAGGCAAAAGGAAATAATATCTGAGTAACAGGAATCATTGAAATAGCAGGAGGCAATACAAATGATATAAAAAGAATATTTGCAGAAATAATAGCAGAAAATTTCCCAAACATGGTAAGAGATACTGAAGTACAGTTAAACGAAGCATATAGAACACAAACGAGCCATAATCCAAATAAAGCCACACCCAGACATATAATAGTCAAGATTCCAGATATCCAGCAAAAGAGTACAATATTAAAAGCTGCTAGAGAAAAGATCACCTATAAAGGAAAGCCCATCAGAATCACAGCAGACTTCTCAACACAAACCATGAAATCAAGAAGAGCTTGGAGCCAGGTATTACAGATTATGAAACAAAACAGCTTCCAACCCAGACTGATGTATCCTGCAAAACTATCCTTCAAATTCAATGGAGAAATAAAATATTTCCACAACAAAGAACAACTGAAGAAGTTCATGAGTGCCAAACCAACATTACAAAAAGCACTAAAAGAAATTTTTGACAGAGAAAAAAGAGACCACAATCTCAAGAACAACAATAGAAAGGAAACTTTAAGCAGAACAAGCAAGTAAACAGATAGCAAAAATAGTACAGCAACAACAAGTAAATAGCATGACAAGAATAAGCCAAGATACAACAGTTATAACCATTAATGTAAATGGCCTCAATTCACCAGTCAAAAGAAACAGAATAGCAGAATGGATTAAGAAACAAAATCGAATGATACGCTGTACCCAGGAAACACATTTTACTCAAAAGAAAATCCAGACCGAAAGTTAAAGGATGGAAAACAATTCTCCATGCAACAGGTTCCCAGAAAAAAGCAGGGGTAGCTATTATGTTTGCAGATAATGTAAACTTCAAACCGAAAATAATCAAAAGAGATAAAGAAGGCCACTACATACTAGTTAGGAGAAAACTGCAAGAGGAAGAGATAAAAATCCTAAACATTTATACACCAAATACTAGAGCACCAAACTTTTAAAGTCAAATCTTAACAGACATGAAGAACCAAATAATAACACTATTGTAATAGGGGACCTAAACATCCTTTGATGCAAAGAGACAGGTCAACTGGACAAAAACTCTGCAAAGAAATAACAGACCTGAACCAAAGGTGTGAACAAATGGACTTAGTAGATGTATACAGGGTGTTCCACCCCACAACAACAGAATACACATTTTTCTCAGCTGCACATGGGTCTTTCTCTAAAATAGACCACATTCTAGCCTATAGAGCATACCTACCTAAAAGCAAAACAATTGAAATTATCCCATGCATATTATCTGACCACAGTGCAATCAAACTGGAAATGAATGACAAAGGGAACTCCAAAAACCCCATAAACACTTGGAAATTAGACAACAACCTCCTGAATAACCAATGGGTCACACAAGAAATTAAAGAAGGATTAAAAAATACCTACAAACAAATGAAAATGCAAATACAACCTACCAGAATCTGTGGGATGCAATGAAAGCAGTCCTCAGAGGGAAATTTATAGTGATGAACTCACATATAAAGAAAACAGAAAGAGAGCAAATAAATAGCCTAATGCTACACCTCAAACTTTTAGAAAAAGAAGAACAAGTCAAACCAGGTGGCCGGGTCTGTAACCCATTTCTTTCTTTCTTTATTTTTTTCGTGGTACTGGGGATCGAACTCCGGACCCTGCAAGCGCTTATTCCACTGAGCTATATCCCCAGCCCCAAACAAGTCAAACCAAAAGCCCAAAGAAGGAAAGAGATTATAAAATTCAGAGCAGAAATTAATGCAATTGAGATGAAGAAAACACTACAAAAAATAAATGAATCAAAGAGTTGTTTCTTCAAAAGAATAAATAAAATTGATAAACCCCTAGCCAACCTTATGAAAAAAAGAAAGAACTCCAATTCATGCAATAAGGAATGAAAAAGATGAAATCACTACAGACCCCACAGAAATTCAAAAGATCATTGATACCTACTTTGAAAATCTTTACTCTCACAGACTAGAAAACTTAGAAGAAATGGACAGGTTCCTAGAAATGTACGAACTCCCAAAATTGAATCAGGAAGATACAAAAATCCTGAACAACCCAATATCAATTAATGAGATTGAGAATGTCATTAAAAACTTACTGACAAAGAGCAGCCCAGGCACCGATGGATTCACAGCAGAATTCTATAAAACATTCAGCAAAGATTTAATGCCAACACTCCTCAAACTCTAATGAAATTGAAAAGGAAGCAATTCTCCCTAACTCATTTCTGGAGGCAAGTATTATACCGATACCAAAACTAGAGAAGGACCCAACTAAGAACGAGAACTATAGGCCAATCTCCCTAATGAACATAGATGCAAAGATACTCAACAAAATACTAGCAAATACAATGCAGTAAATCATAAGGAAAATTGGATGCCATGACCAGTTTGGATTTATTCAAGGAATGCAGGGATGATTCAATGTTTGCAAATCAATTAATATAATACATCATATCGATAGAGTCAAAGACAAAAACCACATGATCATCTCAATAGATGCAGAAAAGGCTTTTGATAAAGTCCAACATGCACTCATGTTAAAAACCCTAGAAAAAATAGGACTAGATGGCCTTTACCTCAATCTGATCAAAGCCATTTATGACAAACCAACGGCCAACATCATACTAAATGTGCAAAAAATGAAAGCTTTCATTTTAAACTCAGGAACAAGACAAGGATGTCCACTGTCATCACTCCTATTCAACATAGTTCTGGAAGCATTAGCCAGAGCAATTAGATCAGATAGAGAAATAAAAAGAATAAGGATAGGAAAGGAAGAAGTAAAGCTATCACTCTTTGCAGATGACATCATACTTTACTTGAGAGACCCCAAAAACTGCACAAGAAGACTCCTTCAATTAATAGACAAATTCAGCAGAGTAGCTGGATACAGAGTCAACACCCAAAATCAATAGCATCCCTATACACAAAGAACAGTGTGAGAGAGAAATTAAGGAAATCATGCATTCTATAGTAGCATTCAAGAAATTGAAATATTTAGGAATCAATATAAAAAAGGCTGTAAAGGATTTATTCAATGAAAACTATGGTACTCTTAAAAAAGGGATCGATGAGGATTTCAATACATGGAAAAACATTCCTTGCTCATTTTTAGGAAGAACCAACATTGCGCAAATTGCCATACTACCAAAATTGTTATACAGATTTAACGCAATTCCCATTAAACTACCATTAACATACATCACAGATCTAGAGAAAACATGCCTTAAATTCATCTGGAGCTTGAAGAGACCCAGAATAGCAAAAGCAGTCCTGGCCAACAAGGACAAGTCAGGTGGAATCACAATCCCTGACCTGAAGTTATACTACAAAGCTACTACAATAAAATCAACCTGGTACTTGCTAACGAACAGACCTGAGGATCAATGGAACAGACTGGAAGATGCAGCCACAACCACAGATACACTCAGACACCTAATCTTTGACAAAGGGGCCAAACAAGTTCACTGGAAGAAAGATAGCCTCTTTAATAAAATGTGCTGGAAAAATTGGCTTGCCTCTTGCCGAAGACTGAAAATAGACCCAAGTCTATCACCATGCACCAAACTGAAGTCAAAATGGATCACAGATCTCAATATTAAAACAGAAACTCTAAATCTATTGGAAGAGAAAATAGGTAAAAATCTTGCAGACATAGGAGTAGGCAGAGAGTTCATGAACAAAAATCAAACTGCAAGGGAAACACTTCAAAGAATCAATAACTGGGACCTCATGTTACTGAAAAGTTTTTGCACATCTAAAGAAATCACCAGCAAAGTGAAAAGAAAACCCACACATTGGGAAAAACTCCAAGATGGCTGTCCCTCAGACAAAGGTCTTCTATCTAGAACACACAAAGAATTAAAAAACATGAACCTGGGGCTGGGGATATAGCTCAATGGAATAAGCGCTTGCCTAGCAAGCGCAGGGTCTTGAGCTCGATCCCCAGTACCACAAAAAAAAAAAAAAAAAAGAACCTGTCCAAATTCAAAGACCCAATCCAGAAATGGGCATCTGAGATGAATACACACTTCTCACAGAAAGAAATACTAATGGCAAATAAATATGTAAGGAAATATTCTACATCTTTAGTCATTCAAGAAATGTAAATGAAAACAACACTGAGTTTTGATCTCACCCCAGTAAGATTGGCCAGCATTAAGAAATCATCCAATAACAAATGCTGGCCAGGCTGTGGGGAAATAAGAACTCTTCTCCACTGCTGGTGGGAATGCAGACTGGTGAAACCACTGTGGAGAGTGGTTTGGAGATTCCTTAGCAAACTAGGTCTAGAGGTCCCATTCAACCCAGCTATTCCCCTTCTGGGTATTTTCCCAGAAGATCTGAAAGCATCATATCACCACGATATGTGTGCACTCATGTTTATAGCAGTGCAATTTGTAATAGCTAAATTGTGGAAGCAACCCAAATATCCATCCAGAGAGGACTGGATAAAAAAAAAGTGACATTTTTATATAATGGAGGATTACTCAGCTAAAAATAAAAGATAAATTTGAGAGTTTTATAGGCAAATGGTCACAATGAGACACCATACTCATAAATGAAATAAATCAGAGGTACATGTGCAAGCAATGTATTGTATCACTGATGTAAGAACCTGAAAGTGGGAATATAAATTAGGAGGTATGAAGGGAATTTTCTCAAAAGTAAGGAGCAAATGGGATAAGGGGAAGGAGAAAAGGAAGAAAGGGACAGATATATATCTATGTATGTATACGCAGGATAGCTAACATGGTGCCACCATTGACTTATGTCGCTTTATGGTAAGGAACACTTCATGATTGATTGTTTGATCAAGATTGTATGTCTATATGTGATTTCATGAGCATGCGCTTTGAAGTTATCAATATGTAATACAACAACCATGGTTAATTCCCTGTCACTTTGTCTATAACTCAATTTTTTTTTTTTTTTGTGGTACTGGGGATCGAACTCAGGACCCTGCAACTGCTAGGCAAGCGCTTATTCCACTGAGCTATATCCCCAGCCCCCTATAACTCAATTTTGATTGTACTGTTCTTGTGCTACTTTGTGTCTTTTTGTTAGTTTTGTTTTTTTGTTTATTTTTCTTCTATACTTTTAAAAATAAAAAAAAGAAAGTAGAAAAAATGTTCAACATCATTGGTCATTTGAGAAATGCAAATTAAAACAGCACTGAGGTTCCATCTCACCCCAGAAGGAATGGCTATCATCAAGAAATCAACCCATAACAAATGCCCGGGAAAGGGAACCCTTCTCCATTGTTGGTGGGAGTATAGACTGGTGAAACCACTGGAAACTGGTGTGGGATTCCTTACAGCTACTCCCCTTCTGAGTATTCCCCCAGAAGAATTAAAAACATCATACCACAGCGATATATGTACACTCATGTTTATAGCAGTACAATTTGTCATACCTAAATCTTGGAAACCCCCCAAATGCCCATCACCTGAGGAATGGATAAAAAATGTGGTATTTTCATACAATGGAGTATTACTCAGCTATAAAAAAGATAAATTTGAGTCTTTTATAGGTAATGCATACAAATAGAGACCATACTCATAAATGAAATAAATCACACCCACTTGTGTAGACATTGTTTTGTCTCCCTAGTGTAAGAACATGAAAGAGTAAGTGGAACACAAAATGTACAATAGATGTTGGGAAAGGGAAAGAAATTGCTCAAAAAAGGAAACAACTGGGATAAAGGAAAGGAGAAAAGGAAAGAAAGAAGGAATATATATATCTATATACAGAAGGATGGCTGGGATAACTGTACTGCTGATGTCTAATGGTTTATTGAAAGGAACAGTTAATGCTTTCCTTTTTCTTTCTTTTTTTTTTTTTTTTTTTTTTTACCAATTTTGCATTCCTATATCTGGTAATCTGAACAACTAATTTGAAGACAACAATATGCCACATAACAACCATTGTTGAATTTCTATTATCTTGTTTGGTGAAACTCAGTATTGTTTATAATTTTTTTGTTTTTATTTTTATTCTCTTTAATGGTTTGATTAATCTTTCATTCTTACATCTGATAATCTGACCAACTTTGATGGAGATCAAAATATGTAATATAACAACCACTGTCAATCCCTATCATTTTCTTCTAAAACTCTGTATCATTTTTATTGTTTTTGCTTTGTTTTGTTTTTATCTATGTTGTTGGCATTTTGATATTATACTTAAAAAATTCTCTTAAAAAAAGGTAAGATACTTATTGTATGAACTTTGGAGAAACAGGTTAGTAGTGGGAGGTTCAGATTGAACATCTCTATCTTTCTTAGAATACACTTTCAGAATATGGCGCCTGACCTAAACAGTTAGGAACTTTTCCTAGAAGATCTTTGTAATAGCTATCTATAGTTCCTCAGCTCAAAAACAAACAAACAAACAAACAAACAAACAAACAACCCCAGCCAGGTGTGTGGCACACGCCTGTAAACCTAACACTTTGGAGGCTGCGGAAGGAGGATTCCTGAGTTTGAGGCCAACTTGGGCTACATAGTGAGTTCAAGACCAGCCTAAATTACATAGGGAGACCCTCTCTCAAAAATAAAAACAAGCCCCAAAAGTAAAAAATTCCAAACAAAAACAAAAACAAAACCCGCAAAATCCAAAAGCAAAGCAAACCAAAAACCTAATTCAGAAAGACCCCCTCTTAATGCCAATTACTTAGAGAGGCAAACCCATTCAACTAACTGCAGACTTCTCTGCGCTTATTCTAAAGGCTAGGAGAGCATGGTGGTGGGGTGGGGGGCATGGTATCTCCCTTCTCATGTGGCTGTGCACAGCTCAGCAAGGCTCCCTCAGTGGTGGAGGGGCTGATCAAGTTATTCTTATTTCAGGAACGCAAGGATGTTTCAATACACATAATAATGTAAAACACCACATGAATAGAATCAAGGGGAAAAAACACATTATCATCTCAATTGATACAGAAAAAACCTTTGAGAAAAATTTATCATCCCTTCATGTACAAGAAGAGACTAGGTACTGAAGAGTCTTAGTTTAATACAGTAAAGGCCATATACAACAAATTGATAGCCAGTGTCATTATGAATGGAGAGAAATGGAAAGCATTTCCTTTAAAATCAGGAGCGGGCCAAGAATGTCTACTCTTTCATGTCTATTCAATATGGTACTTGAAATTTTAGCTAGACACTTAGGCAAGTAAGAGAAATGAAAAAGATACATGTAAGAAAGAACGAAGCCAAATGATCCTCATTTGTAGATGATATGCTCCTACAGTTAAAGACCCTTTCTGGGTGTGGTAGTACATGTCTGTAATCCCAGCACTTGCAAGGCCAAGGTGGGAGGATCGCCATGAGTTTGAGGCCAGCCTGGGTTACCTAGGGAGTTGTTTGTCTTTTTTGAGACAGGATCTCACTGTGCAGTTCAGGCTGGCCTTGAGCTCACTTTGTAGCCCAGGCTGGCCTTGAACTTGCAAGGATCCTCCTGCTCCAGCCTCCTGAGTGTTGGGATTACAGGCATGTGCCACCATGCCAGGCTTTACCCAGTGAGTTTGAGATCAGCCTGAACTACAAAGTAAGACACTGTCTCAAAGAAAAAAAGAAAAGACCCTAATGATTCCATCAAATGATTTTCAGAGTTGATAAATTTAGCAAGATAGCAGTATACAAAAATCATTAAAAAAATTAATAGCTTTACTATACATCAATAGTGGATTACCTGAGCAAGAAATCAGGAAAATAACTCCATTCATAATTGCTTCAAAAACACAAGGAAGAAACACCAAACAAACCAGGAATCAACCTACAGACAGAGGTAAAAGGCTTCTGAAATGAAAACTGCAGACACTGAAGAAAGAAAACGAAGAAGATACTAAAAGATGGAAAGATGATCCAAGTTCTTAAGTCAGCAGGATTAATATTATTAAAATGCCCACATTATCAAAAGTGATCTACAGATTTAATGCAATCTCCATCAAAATTCCAACGACATTCTTCATAGGACTAGAAAAAAGCCCTGAAATTCATATGAAAACATAAAACATTCAGAATCCCCAAGCAATCCTAAGTTAAAAAATAATATAAAGTTGGATGCATCAGAACACCTGATTTCAGATTATACTATAAAGCCAGAGTAAAGATAGAAAAAAGCACCGAGCTTGGTCCTGGCACAAAAATAGACACATAAACTCCTGGAATAGAATGAAGGACACACAAACAGACTCACACAAATACACTGAAGTCATTCTTGACAAATGAGCCAAAAACATATGCTGAAGAAACAGCTTTTTAAACAAATTGTGCTGGGAAAACTGGATATCTATATGCAGAAGATTGAAACCAAATCCCTATCTCTGTATAAAAATAATTCAAAATGAGGGATGGCAGGGACCTGCAAGCAGAGTGAATGTGTGCCTCCTCTATTCTATCTGCGGGACTGTGGGAACCTGCAAGCAGAGAGTCTGCACCTCCTCTATTCTGTCTGTGGGACAGTGGGGGCTTGAGAGCACAGCGAGTCTGTGCCCCGCTATCTCTCCATTCCCTCTGTGGGACTATGGGGCCTGCAAGCAGAGTGAGTCCACGCCCCACGCTTCCTCCATTCTCTCTGTGGGAAGGTGGGGCCTCCAAGCAGAGGACGGTGGGGTCTTTGAGGGGAGCATAAGGACACACACCTTTGTTGAGTAGACTGATAGGAACCCCAGGACCTGAGACCTAGGACAATAGCCAGGTCCCAGGTGCATGGGCACACACACAACATTGAAGGGCAGTGTGATTGGCAAGACCAGCAACGTGGAAGTGTCTGACTCAGCAGCGAAGAGCCAGCAGCAGTTGAATTCTGGAGAACTCCACCAGCAGAAGTCCTGTCTCAAGCGCCACATCCACAGGCAAAGATCTGCTCCATACCCAGCACATCCCTGGGATTCAGAATGAGTACTATCACAGAATTGTAAGCACCAGAGGTATTGTGCTAGCCTCATTCTCCCATGTGTGTCTGATTGGACATCCCTCTCCTGTCTGAGTGCACGTCATCTTGTTTTTTGCTGCATTCAGTAGTTATTTTTATATTTGGAGTTTTAATATTTTCTTTTTCTATTTTTCTCTCCTCTTTCATCTCCTTTTCCTTGGTTCATTTTCACTCTCTTTCTCTTTTTCCCTTCTTTTTTTCCATTGTTAGGTTTCTTACCTTTTTTCATTTGCTTCTTAGACTCACTTTCTCTCTGTCCTCCACTAATTTAATTTAAACTTTCAAGTGAGTAAACATTTTCTCTGCCCTTTCTGACTACTCCTTTATATTATATTTTATTCTTTCCCTCCTGTGTCCTCCAGTTTCTCAATCTTCGGTGATCATCCTTTAATTTCCATCCCATGTCTACTATATTTGACCTCACTGACCACTTTAGCCAATCACCTAAACATCTTAACCCCCCTGCTCCTGACAGAAGGGTAAAAGAAGTAAAAGATCTACACAGTGAAATCTACAGTACTCTGAGAAAAGAGATAGAAGAGCATTTCAGAAAATGGAAAGACATTCCTTGCTCATGGATAGGAAGAACCAACATTGTGAGAATGGCCATTCTCCCCAAATTGCTATACAGATTGTATGTAATCTCAATCAAAATATCACTAGCATACCTCAAAGATCTAGAGAAAATACTCCTAAAATTCATCTGGAACCAGAAGAGACCAGAATAACAAAAACAATCATGAGCAACAAAGGGAAGGTAGGAGACATCACAATCTCTGACTTGAAATTATACTACAAAGCTACTGTGATGAAATCAGCATGGTATTGCCAGAAACAGATGTGAAGATCAATGAAACAGATTGGAAGATGCAGCCACAGCCAAAACACACTCAGCTACCTTATCTTTGACAAAGGGGCCAAACCAGTTTATTGGAAGAAAGATAGCTTCTTTAAAAAATGGTGCTAGAAAACTGGCTTGCCACATGCCAAAGACTGAAACTAGATCTATGTCTATCATCATGCACCAAACTAAAGTCAAAATGAATTAAATATCTAAATATTAAAACAGAAACACTAAATCTACTAGAAGAGAAAGTAGGTACAAATTTTGAAAACATAGGGGTAGGCAAAGAATTCATAAACAAAAACCAAACTGCATGGGAATCAACAACTGGGATCTCTTCTTATTGAAAAGTGTTTTCACATCAGAAGAATATCACCAACAGAGTAAAAATAAAACCCATGAATTGGGAAACATTTTAGTCAACTGTCCCTCAGACAAAGAACTTCTGTCTAGAACATATGAAGAATTTAAAAAAATCAGAAGATCCAATCCAAATATGGGCGGGCATCTGAGATGAATACACACTTCTCAGATGAAAAAATACAAAAGGCAAATAAATACATGAAAAAATGTTCAACATAATTAGTTTTTGAAGAAATGCAAATTAAAACAACACTGAGATTCCATCTCACCCCAGAAAGAATGGCTATTGTCAAAAAATTAACGAATAACAAATGCTGTGGGGAAAAAGGTACACTTCTCCACTGTTGGTGGGTGCACAGTGGTGCAATCATTATGGAGATTAGTCTGGAGATCCCTCAGTGAACTAGGATTAGAGGTCCCATTCAATCTATCTACTTCTGGGTATTTTCCCAGAAGAATTAAAAACATCATACCACAGCAATATATGTGCACCCATGTTTATAGCAGCACAATTTGTAATAGCTAAATCATGGAAACAACCCAAATGCCCATCAACTGAGGAATGAATAAAAAAGATGTGCCATTTTTATATAATGGATTATAGCTCAACTGTAAAGAAAGGTAAACTTGAGGCTTTTATAGGTAAGTGGCTGTCCCTAGAGACCGTACTCATAAGTGAAATTAAATCAGACTCCTAGGTGTAAACCTTGTATTGTCTCCCTAGTGTAAGAACCTGAAAGAATAAATGAAATCTAAAAGGGACAATAGATATTGTGAAAGAAACTGCTCAAAAGGAAAGAATGACTGGGATGAGGGAAAAGAGAAAAGAAAGAAAGAAGAGAGAAAATATGAATATATATAACAAGATAGCTAAGATAATTGTACTACTAATTTCTATTGCATTATTGAACAGTTAATGTTTAATTATTTGATCAATCTTACATGCCTATATTTGTTTATGTAAGTAACCAATTTGAAGATACCAATATGTAATACAACAACAATTGTTAATTTCCTATCACCTTGTCTGAAGTTCTGTATTGCTTTTGTTTTTATGTTGTTTATGTCTGTGTGTTTGTTAATATGTTTTGGTTCTTTTATCTTTAAAATGAAAAAAATTCAAAATGAATAAAAGACCTAAATACGACACCAGAAACTTTGAATTTGCTAGAAGAAAACATAGAAGACGTGCTTGAAGCCATAGTCACAGGCAGATTTCCTAAATAGGACTCCGATAGCATAGGAAATTATTATCAGAATCAAGAAATGAAATTACATTAAATTAAAAAGTTTCTGCATAGCAAGAGAAATAACCAACAGAATGGAGGGACACTCTGCAGAGAGAAAATGTTTGGCAGATACTCTTTTGACAGAGGATTAATATTTTGAATATATAAAGAATTCAAAAACTTAACAAAAAAATTAAGTAACCCAATCAGTAAATGGGTGAATAAATTGAACAGACATGTCTCAGAAGTACAAATGGTCAACAAATATATGAAAAAAATTCAATATGGTTAGCCATTAGGGAAATCAAATCAAACCTACATTGAAATTCCATCTCATCCTAGTCAGAATAGCTATCATCAAGAATACAAAAAACAATAAATGGTGGTGAGGATGTGGGGAACTTAAAATGCAAAATAGTGTTTTGCTTTTTTTTAAATCCCAGTTTTCTTTAAGCCCTACATGCTAAGTAACTGGGCTAGAGCACCTGGGTTCCAATTGGTCATTTTAAATCCACAGAGCTGCCTGTGGTAGGTGGCCACTAAACAATCTCATAATTCCCATGCT
This sequence comes from Dinomys branickii, assembly GCA_004027595.1. Lineage (NCBI taxonomy): Eukaryota > Metazoa > Chordata > Mammalia > Rodentia > Dinomyidae > Dinomys > Dinomys branickii. The sequence continues at coordinate 16,209 of PVLD010004764.1, forward strand.
TTGCTCGTTCATAAGAAGTCCTGGACTGAAGGGCTCCTCCTGGAAATCCAGGGGCTATTTTTCTTCTCCTTACTTCCAAAAAGTGCTCTCCTAACTTAAAAAAATGAAGACAAAAAACAAAAGAAACTGTCCCTAACATTTGCTTCTTTTAATGTCTCCAAGAGTGAAATGCTGAGCCCATTTTTCTTTTTAACTGTATGTTTTTGACTTATTATATAAAATGTTTCTAAGTGGAAGAAATTAAGAATTGCTATACATATCTGAGGTTATGGATGTGCTAATTACCTTGACAGTAGTAATCATTTTACTATGTATATGTATCTTAAAGTGTGGTGCTATAAACCTTAAAAAGTACTAAATTTCTAAATAAATCAATAAACAAATAAACTGCTAGACTGATGTGGCCATAGCACAATCTTGCATGAGACACTGTAAGAACCACCCACCTGAACTTACCTACAGAATCATAGATAAGCAAAGTTGTGTTGTTCTAAGGACACTGTATTATGGAGTGATTTGTTATACAGCAGTAGAAAATTGAGGCATCTTGCTCAGAGAAGTTACAGCTTGGATATAGGATATAGGTTGGTTTTACCCTTAACTACAAGGTTGTGTTTTTAACCAAACACAGTCAGCTTCCTGTGTCTGCCAGTCTGCATCTGCTGATTCAACCAAGTGCAGATCAGAAATACTTGGAAAAGAACTGCGGCTGAACTGAACACGTACAGAATTTTTTCTTGTCATTATTTCTTAGACAGCACACTGTAAAAGTATCTTATATAACATTTACTTTTAATATATAAATAATCTAGAGATGCTTTAAACTATATGGATTGTGAAGGTTGTATACAAACACTATACCATTTTATATAAAGAAAGGACCTGACCACCTGTAGATTTTGGCATCCACAGAGTGTCCTGGAACCAATCCCTCATGAAAGCTACAGGGTGACTGTACTCTCCAGGGGGGCACTTGTTTCTGACCATGCAGCATCCATTTCTCCTTTGTTTTTGGTAACAACACTGGAATTTTACTTATGGCAATGAATTTTTAAATTAAATTATCACTTGCATTCCTTTGGCCATCGTGAACAGAAAAGGGTGAATGACCTGAGGATATTTAAAGCCCAGGCCCAAAATTTGTGTTCGTGTTTCTTTCTCATCTAGAAAACAGATTCTAAAGTTAGAAGATCTCAGGAGACTAATTCAGTCCTCTTTTGTGATGGAGATATGGTTGGCAGATGTTAGAAATGTACTGAAGGGAAAAGAGAAAAGAAAGAAGGGGAAACTATGGATGTATGTATACACAGGAGAGCTAACATGGCTGTACTGCTGACTTCTATTGCTTTGTGAAAAGATCAGTTAGTGATTAATTATCTGATCAATTTTGCAGGTCTCTATTTGTTTTCCTGAGAAAACACTTTGAAGATACCAATGTGTAATACAACAATCATTGATTTCCTACCTCTTTGTAATTCAGTATTGCTTATATTGTTCTTATGTTATTTTGTAAATGGATGTCTGTTTGTTAATATGCTTTCCTTCTTTTATTTTTTAAAATAAATTTAAGAAAAGAAGAAATGTACTGTGGGAAATCCTTATGTAGAGCAAGGAGAGTGTAAACTGAGGCTTGCATTCTGCAGAGCAGTCTGGCTGTACTAAATAAAGTAAAAAAAAAAAAAATATATATATATATATATATATATGATATTACTTCTTGGCCAGGAACAGTAACCATGGGACATGCTCACATAAGGGCACACAGATGAATATGCTCATTAGGGCTGTTTCTGGTAATGAGACAGAAGAGGACCTGGTCCTTCGCAAGAGATACTTTTTTTCCCCCGGAGCTGTAGCTATCCCAAATGTGTTGCAGTGGCCCAGGTGCGTTAGGCACCCCTCAGCCATTCCAGGAGACATTTGCTTTGACTGCAGCAGGCTTTCGACATGGACAGGTCCCGGACGACTCCTCTTCGCACTCTCTCTGGTTGACTCCGTTCCTCTGTAGCTCTCGTCGATCAGGCTCAGGAGGGCTCTTCCTCTCCTCAGTACCAAAGAGAAATGATACAAGGGTTATGCGAGGCCACCTTTTTTCCCCTTTATAAACAACCTTGTCATACTCTTTAGTCTGTGTGTTGTTCAGTTTAGGTTCTGTCTGTCTGTTGCTCGCCCTTCTGCTGCAGCATAAGTCCTAATAAATCCTCTATTGGACGGCATATTTTTGCCTATTCATAATTTTTATCTAGGGCAAATGCAAGGTCCTGAGGTTGATTCTTGGTGCCACACACAAAAAAGAATCAACAACTAAGGTCTCATCTTATTAAAATGCTTTTGCACATCGAAAGAAATCACCAAGAGAGTGAAAAGACAACTCATGGATTGGAAAAAAGTTTTTAGCCAATTGTCCCTCAGACAATTCTATCTAGAACGTATAAATAATTGAAAAAACCAGATCCTCCAAATTCAAAGACCCAATCTAAAAACAGGCATCTGAGATGCATATACACTTCTCAGATGAAGAAATGCAAATGGCAAATATATTAAAAAGTGTTCAACATCATTGGTCATTAAATTAAAACAACACTGAGATTCCATCTCACCCCACAAAGAATGGCTATCATCAAAAAAGTCAACAATAACAAATGCTGGTGGGACTGTGGGGAAAAAGGAGCCCTTCTCCACTGTTGGTGAGAACGTAGCCTGTGAAACCACTGTGGAAATCAGTATGGAGATTCCTCACAAAACTAGGATTAGAGGTTCTATTTGACCCAGCTAGTCCCCTTGTGGGTATTTTTCCAGAAGAATTAAAAACATACCACAGCGATATATGTGCACCCATTTTTATATCAGCACGATTTGTCATAGTTAGTTCCTGGAAACAACCCAAATGCCCATCAGCTGAGGAATGGATAAAAAGAGGCAGTATTTTTATACAGTGGAGTACTACCCAGCCATAAAGAAGGATAAAATGGAGGCTTTTATAGGTAAATAGCTGTAACCTGGGACCATACCCATTAGTGAAATAAATCAGACTCACACATGTAACCATCATATTGTCTCTCTAGTGTGAGAAACTAAAAGAGTAAATAAGGTCTAAAATGTATGATAGATATTGTGAAATGAGAAGAAATTGTTAAAAAGGAGAAAGAAACTAAGATCAAGGAAAAGAGAGAGGAAGGAAGGGAAAAGAGAAAAAAAAAAGCAAATTAGTTATACTATTAGTGTCTCTTAGTTCATAGAAAAGGAAGGTTTGTGCTTATATCAATTGGAGAAGTTTTTATGCCCATATCTTGTACTCTGAGAAACTAAAGATAATAATATGCAAAGTTATTGTTATTTTCCTATGATCTTGTCATGAAATTTTGTTTTATCTTTTTTCCAAAATAAAAAAAAGAAAAGTACAGACTGCAGGAAAAGATCAGAAATAAGATCAGAGAAAGGAAGTATTTCCTTCTCATCCTCATGGTGAGTTATGGAAACAGTGTGCCCAGGAGTCATCACCCTCAGCCTGGAAAGGTGAGAATGGGAATCTCAAGAGCTCAGACTGCTTCCTCACCAGTAGATCAGACCAGAAAGGAAATTGAGGTAGATCAGGTTTGACGTTTCTTGTAGAAGGTAGAGGAGGATCAGGACCAGTCTGTCCCAGTGAAACCTGTCCTCCAGGTTTTAGGAATGGCCACTGACCTACCATCTTTTAACTGCTGAAAGGAGTCACATGGTTTATTAATAGACATGTATATTTTCTAAGTATGAACTAGATTTCATAAAGAGAGTATTTTATAGTATTTCATATTAAAGCCCAATAGGAGATTCTCTAAGATGATGTTTCCCTAGTGCTGCTGTGTAAGGTAACAAACAGCAGTCAAACAGGTAAAATGAAGAACACTAGTGAATTCAGCAAGTAAGCCCAAAATACAGACTATGCAAAACAGGAATGAAATGCTACATCAAAGGTGCATCATACTCTTCCCATGTTCTCAATTTAAATTTTTCATAATTCTGACAAGAGACAATGCATAAAAGAGACAAGGGCTAAGCAAATAACAAAGACAAGGCATAAAATTCAAGGATGACGATTTTGATTACCTAAGTGAGTCACAGTCCAGAATTCAGTCAACATATTTTAAGGGTGCCATGAAACAAATGCAAACTCTTACCTCTTTTCAAGTATCTTGGTGGGACCTCCAGGATGATATAGGGGAAAAGCTAGATATTAAATACACCAAGTTTGTGTGCCTCAAAGTTGAAGAATGAATTCTAAGGAACAACGCAGGTTAAGAGTGGGAAAATTTATTGTAGAAAAGGAATGGGGAATAGGGATGCGTTAATGGGAATAGGAATAAGAAGAGCTCCTGAGAGACAGGAGGGGTCCCCAATGGGTTGCCTGGTAATTCACAAATTTGTACCCAATGCTCAAAAAGAATCCAAGGGGATTTATTAAAAATGAATAATCTGTAATTTGATATAATTTGTACAGGTGTATGCACTTGAATATGAGAAACTGCCCAAGTAGAAAGTCACCCTCATGTCAGAATTTAAGGTAACTAAGAGTCTGCAAAGTGACAGAATTCAGATTAAATTAGTCTTCACTAGTTTTCCCAGGCAGGTGCAAAAGCTAAAAAGAACAAAAAGACTGAAGAATATTTTTGTAGGTTAGATAAAGAGCAAAGGAGTCATCAACAATTGAATAGGAACAATGTCAATTTGATGAAATAATTTTCTCCATTAATGTGAAGGTGAAATTTGATGTTACAGCATAATCACCAGAAATACAAGAGGGCAGTCGTCAAGAATCTTCCTTGTGTTTTCCTCATGGTATTCTATTCTCTTTTAGTCTCATGCATCACTACCCAAGATTTAATTCTAAGTGGAATGTATTGCTTGGAAAATACAAAAAATACTATCTCATAAGCTTGCATATAATAGTAATAGAAAATTTTCTTAACACTCTTAATTCCTGTTCATAGCATAATAAAAGAGAATGTGCTGATTGTTTTAGAAAGAACATGTACAGCAATTCTCATTAGCGAAAAAATAATCAAGAAATAAATTTGAATGATGAGGCGCTGATAAATCAATACACTAAAACTATTTACAAATGGTATTTAGGAGTTTTGGCCTGTTATATTGCTTGTATAAGCAGAAATCCAACATGATCATACCTGAATGTTCTGAAAATTATGATTTTAAAACTATCCATGTAAATATATATATATGCATATACATATACATATAAATTCTTTCTAAAGTGTCTCTTTTTTCCCTTTTGTACTTCATTATTTCTCTTCCAAATTTTGTTTCATAGTAATCATCACATTTTTTGGATTTATCACTGGTAAAATAAAACTTTAAGTTCCTATACACTGTTTTTGAAAGAATAAAGTGTAGAACTGAAGAAAAAAAAATCCCTTATGGAACAAAAAACTTTTTATGGAGTTTGTATTTTAATGGTTTAATGCTGGTTTAACTTAGAGCAGAAAATGTCCAACATTTGATATAAAAATATTAGAAAAATTTATTTGTAAGAGACGTTCTTAAAATCTGGTAATATTTTTGTCCAGATAACGTTGCTGTTAATCTTAGCACATTTGATTGTTATAACATTATGGCCAGAATACACTAACTTGGGTTGAAGTATATCCCAAACAAATGAGTGTCTGATGCAGTAGCGTGAGGCTGTGGAATACCATCATCCCTGACACACTGTAGATGTTTAAAAGAGTTGTTGAACTGAACAAGAGCATCAGGCTGTGGGCCTGTCTTATTCTTATCTCATTATCTATGACAACATCTATGATCAGTACACTAAATACTTTCCTCCCAGTACAAGCCTCTGTGCTTCCTCCTTCCTGCTCTTCTTATCTTAAAAGTCCTGTGCCTTGTAGAACTCCCTTCTTTCTCCCAGTATTTTTATTACTCCTTAATTAACACTGTCTCTCCTTATTCCCTTTAGTTTTCAATATGGGAATTTTGGGAGGAGGCTGATAGCTGTTATGGGAGATACAGGGTGGCAGAGGTGAACTCCTGCTCTCTTTGACCTATGGGAGGAGAAAGAATAGTGAGCAAGTTCTTGTCTCAAGTTTGCTAGGGAATACCTGAGGCTGAGAATCCAGAGCTAGTATTAAGGTGATTGCCAAAATAGTTTCCCTAGGGAGGCCACTGTTAACAAACATTATAAAATGAGGTCTGTTGTAATCAAGCAATTGATGATTCCAAGCAAATTACACATGGACCATATTTACTGGTGTTCTGAATGTACTTATTCATTCCATAAGCATTTATTGAACATGTACTTGCTATATTTTTTTCCAGGCTAGCAGCAAATGTCCTAACAAGAGGTGCTGTTTATTAAGTTCCTATGGCATATCATATTTAGTTTTTGCTTTTTCTCACCTCTCCTTCTGCAACAACAGGACAATATATCCACTTTAAAAATGATTGCCTGGTACAGTGGCATGCACCTGTAACCCCAGTACTTTGGCGGGGGGGAATTGCAAATTTGAACCCAGCCTGAATTTGAACCCAGCTTGGGCAACTTAGTGAGACCCTGTCTCAAAATAGAAAAACATAAAAAGGGCTGGGGATGTAGCTCAGTGTGAAAGGCCCACAGAGAGAGAGAGTGAGGGAGGGAGAAGAGAGAGTAAATGGGAATAGAAAGGGAGGAAAGTGAAAGTCAAAAATAGGTTGGGTGATGAGCTACAGACTTGCTTGTGAGGCTTCTAAATGTGTGTTCTTTCCACATTACGCTCCACTGCGCTCTGGAGACTGGATCCCAACTCAGACTTCTTTCCTCCTGATAAATAGAAATATATTTCAGTGTGATCTTGAACTCTAGGAATGCTGCTGAAACGCAGATGGGAGAGCAGAATGTTTCTGAGGCTTAGGGCTGTTGCTGAAGGTTACAGGAGAAAGTAGAGCCCTGAGCATGTTGCCCTAAACAAAGTGCTCTAAGATTCTATTTCATAAATGTATGTGCCTTCTCAAATCTTTTTTTGGAAGAACACAGTGTGCAAAAGAAAAACAAATAGTATTGCTGTGCATGAAGCTGAAGCACATACACTTGGTTTTTGATGTGATGTTTGGTTTCGTACTGTGATAATCTACATTAAGTAACTTGTCTGTAAATGTATAATGCACACGCTTGCATTTCTTATAGCACTACTGAAGTTAAATGACAGACCAGCAATTCATTTTTCAAGAGTCTTTCTAGTGTTACTTTGTCTCAGAACATCTTCAAACAAACAAAAATAAGGCTGTAGCGGATGGAAACAGAAGAGGACAGTAACACAGAAGCCTTCTCAAAGGCCACATTTAATTGCAGTTTCTGATGAAAATGAATCATAAATCTAAACAAAAAATACATATTACTTGTAGTACTGGCAAAAAATGTAGATTTGTGTAGTAGAGGAAAAGGGCTCAATTATTGGAGTCTCTGCATGGAAAGCTAAAACCTGGAGGCAAAGTTTTAATTCAACTGTTTGTGTTCATTGATTTTTTTCTCCCATTTATTGAGTAGTTTCCCCTGAAACATCAACTCTATGTCAAAAACGAGAATCTCCACACTCATTCAATCACAGAAATGTGTTTGGCCGTTTGTAATGCCTTTTCATCTTTTCTGCCTCTAGGGGGAAGTGTGTTTTCAATATTTCTGTCCCCAGAAAGTATTTTCTGTGGGCCACATGATTCACAGGGGTGACCTTTAGTGTGACTTCAGAGCTGGCCAGACAGGGAGAAAGAGGCCTTTGAAAATCTGATGGGTGCTTACTTTTGAGGTTGCGTCCAAGATTCTGAGGGAGAAGAGCTACAGAAACTGTTACAAATGGTGGAGAAAACTTTATTCCGATAGCATTTCTACATTTCAAAGAATCGTGTTAGTTTCTGTGTATGGTGCTGCTTTTCCTGTAACATGGCTAAAAATTTCACTTCACCCAGCTGGAGCTAAGCTGTTGAATACTTTCTAGAAAACTTGCCTTTCCAGTTTAGTAGCTTAAAATAAAAAATAAAAAATAAAAAAAAAAAAGAGAAAGAAAGAAAAGATTCATGGTTTGTGAATGTTGGTGAAAACATTTCTAAATCCTATGGAAGGTCTATGACTTTCTGTATTATCACCTGAGTGCTGTCCTTTAGGGTTTCAATTGCCTAATTTTATTTTGTAATATTTCTCCCTAATTTTGTTTTTTGTTTACATTCAAGAGTTGAAGCCAGAAAGGATGCACCCAGTGAAAAGATTTGTGGTGTTTTGAATGTGGAAAGGGCTTTTTTTTTCATTTCATGTTTTATAGTATTGGAGGTATTTAGAAATTGAGTTCAAGAGATATTATTTCTACTTTCCCTCTTCCTTCTTTTGCTTTAACTTTTTTTTTTTTTTTTTTTTTTTGAGACAGGGTCTCACTGGCCTTGGAGTTCAGGTTGGCCTTGAACTCCCTGTGGCCTCAACTTGTGATGACCCTCTCGCCTCAGGCTCCCCAGTGCTGGGATTATAGGTGTGCAGCACCATGTCCACCTATTGCTTTCACTATTTAATTAAGGTGTTACAGAAGTTTTATTACAAAGTGATGCTATTTTCAGCTTTAGTCCACCATGTAGCCTGAATACTTAGCTAAACATAAAATAAAATTTTGATACAAAGAATGTTATTAAGGTGCCAGCCAGCTTTGTCCACAACTCTCTTCTACTTGGTAGACAGTAGGTACTACACGGTTCGTTTGTAATCCAATCCCATTTAGAAGTATTCTCAGGAGATGAAGCAGTGTTTCTATATATCGTTTATACCCTTTGGGCCTCAATTCTTCAGATGTCAGGCTTGGTGATTTCTTTCTTTCTTTCTTCTTCTTTTCTATTCTCTCTGTCTGTCTCTGTCTCTGTCACTCTCTGGACTGAACCCAGGACCTTCACACTAAGCTACATTTCCCAGACCCTTTTACTTTGTTAAGAAAACTATTAAGACAACCTTGCTGTGGCTAACTTGCCCAAGCTGGACTTGAACTTGTGACCTTTTTGCCTCAGTCTCCCAGAGGGCTGAGATTACAGGTGTGTGCTACCAGGCCTGGCACGGGTGATTTCTTAAATCTTTAAGACTCCAAAATTGCAGAACGCCATGATACTTGCACAAATTTTCAGTTGGCCCCCAAAATTTGCTGTAATGAAATTGAATAAATCCATAACATTAAAATCCATATGCCACCTGGTGAGGCTTTTTATCATCTTTTGCCTGTTTGCATTTGAAAATTTTTCTTTAAAATCCTACTTTCCACTCTTGGCAATTTTAAAGGGGTGCTTTGAGTGTGGGCAAGGGTGCCAACCCGGCTTTTCTCCTCCTGTTTAGTGTGGGGCCTCTTCCCTGCCACTCTGCGTCCTGTCCATGCTTGTTTCGGACAAGCTGGAAGTTGACAGCGCCTATCCAAAGGCCAGGAGGCGGCAACGAGGGACGCTTACTCCAACGTAATGCCACTGCCCTGCTGTTGACCCGTGGGTGAGGCTGGGCAGCGCCTGAGATGCGAGTGGCATTCACGCCCAGTGCCACTGAAACCCCAGACTCTGAGTAAGCCCACACCACACACTGCAGAATCGTATCTCCATTGGCTGCGGTTCCCAGACACTGGGCATAGCTGGCAGTAATAGGAAACCTTGGTCTTTCAGGTCTCCTGGCAACTGGCTAAAATCCATTAAGACTCTTGGAATTCAGGATTTAGCTGTTGTTCTGTTGTCTTGTAAAAAAAAAAATTACTATAACTATGGTCCTATAGACAACACCTGCCCTCCTACAACGTCAAGGAGGAATTAATTGCTATAAAGCACAAAATCTCAATTTCCAGTGTGCATGGAATTAAACTTTATTAGAGATGCCCCTTCTGCTAATGCTTAGCAGCTCTAGTTAAATTAACGAAAGTTCTCTCAAGAGTTAGAATCTCCTACTTACAGTGAAAATTTAGGAATTACACAGCATAATCTGAAATCTTAAATGACCCAGAGGATGAAACATTACCCATAATTACATTTACGATGCCAGAAAGCGCGATAGGCAGAGTGCTGTTAACGGCGAGGAGGGCTGGTGCCCGAGGTTGCCACATCTCCGGAAACCTCAGTTTGCCTCCTCAGGGTCACAAAGGACAGCGGGGACGATTTAGGGCTGGGGGAGGGTGGCTGGGGGTGGGTACGAGTAGCTGGGGAGGGTGGAAAGGGCCTGTGCGAGTTTCCGCCGTAAGAGGGCGTAGGTTTGAGACTGACAAATCTGTGAACCCGGACGCTCAAATGAAAGAACATTTTGAAACATTTTCAATTTGTTTTAATTTGCGGATTTAAGCGTCAGAATTCTCTTGTGCAATGGAGCACATCTGCGTTGCACACGACCGCTCTGTGTTACCACGCACAGAGGGTGCCGTTCCTTTCTGAGCGGCCCGGCTGCGCGGAGAACTCTGGCGATGACGCTCTGGCGCTGGGCGTCTCCTCTGCGGTTTGCACCTTGTCTCTCTTGCCCCGGTGGCGGTGACCAGGGGGAGCACGGAGCCTCCGAGGCAGCACCTTTCCTGGCATCGCAGGATCTCGAGCAGCGTGACTTGCGCTCCCCGGAGCCGGAAGAAGCTCTTGGACCTCCGAGCGCCCAGGAGGACTCTCCGGGAACCTTTTGGGGGGATATTCTTTTCATTTGCTGGGTTAAAAAACAAAGCCCCGAGGACGAGTTGGAGATGCTTTTCAAGCTTTCTGATACCTCCAGAAGCCGAAACATTCGGTGGCCTTTGGGAGCAACAAGTTTCCCTTTCCCGCTTGCGCGCGCCCGCGGGCTGTCTGTGAGCAGGGACGCGGCGGCTGCGACTCCCGGGCGAACCGCGGGCCCAGACGGTGGGGGCTGGCGCAGAGCCTGCGGCACGCGGGGGTGCGGGAAGCGGCTCGCCGGGCACGCCAAGTCCGCGAAGGAGCCTGAGTCCCTGTTCCCTGAGCCTGCGCCGGGGGCCAGGAAGGTCAGGCGCCCAGTCAATCTGTGCGGCGGCGGCGCCTGTGGCCAGAGCACGAACGAGGTGAGACCGGCGGGGGCTGTGGAGTTCTGTGCAGAGAGTAGCAATTTCGACAACTACTCCCTTTCCTCAGTGCCGCCTCCTGTCCCCAGCAGTGTGTCCTCGCGGGTGTGAGCGTGTGTGCCCGCGCGGTTCTTTGCTTTCAAACACATTTCCCTTTTTAAAGCCCAGCGCTGGAGAGTGCAGGGCCGGGGAGAGGCGGGGACCCTGGCGCGCGCGGCGCAGTGCGGGCTCTGGCGGGTGCAGACGTGGGCGGTGGCCGCTTTCAGGCGAGGCAGAGGGGCAGGGCGGGCGGCTAGCGGGGGTTAGGGACCGGGAAGCTGTGGGCAGGGCAGGGGTGCGGGGAGGAGCCCGGAGGTAAGAATGTTAACGAGAGGCTCCCCCGGCCCAGCCCCCACCCACCCCACCCGCTGGAACTCAGGCCCGGCCTCGGCGCGCCTTGTGTGGTAACGCGCTGCGCTCCGCGGCTGCCACGCTATTTAAACGCGGGCCATGGCTCCGGGAACCCGCGCGAATCAATGAGATCAAACGCGGAGGAGATGCACCGTCAGTTACAAACACTTGGACAAGTCTTTTATTTTCTTTTGCAAATGCGCTTTCAAAGGCAACCTTAGCAACGCCCAAGTAAGAAGCCACCTCTAGGCCAAACGGCACATGTATAAAGAAGGGCGATGTGTACTTATAATAGTGTATATGCGTACGACAGACGCACAGGTTTCCTAGGGGAACTTTTTCTTTTTTTTTAATGCCAGCGACACTGCAGAGGATTCTTTCCACCTTTTGGCGTTAGTGAAGGGGCACTCTGCTTTCTTAGGGCGCCCAGGGGCGCGGGCACCTCGGAAAGGAGAGGGGAGGAGGGCGGCAGGGCGCGTGGGGGGCGGAGGGCGAGCCGGCCGCGAGCGCGAGCGCCGCATCATGCCGTCCCGGCTGCTGGCGCTCACTTTCTCCGCTCACGTCCTGCTCGGCTGGGCGCTGCTGGCCGGCGGCACGCGCGGCGGGGAGGCAGGCGGCGGGCGCCGGGAGAGAGAGGCGCTGCCGCCGCAGGAGATCGCGGTGCTGGTGCTGCTGCCCCAGGACGACTCCTACTTGTTCTCGCTGGCCCGCGTGCGGCCGGCCATCGAGTACGCGCTGCGCAGCGTGGAGGGCAACGGCACCGGCCGGCGGCTTCTGCCCCCCGGCACCCGCTTCCAGGTGGCCTACGAAGACTCGGACTGCGGCAACCGCGCGCTCTTCAGCCTGGTGGACCGCGTGGCGGCGGCGCGGGGCGCCAAGCCCGACCTCATCCTGGGGCCCGTGTGCGAGTACGCAGCGGCGCCGGTGGCCCGGCTGGCGTCGCACTGGGACCTGCCCATGCTGTCGGCGGGAGCCCTGGCCGCCGGCTTCCAGCACAAGGACACTGAGTACTCGCACCTTACGCGCGTGGCGCCTGCCTATGCCAAGATGGGCGAGATGATGCTCGCGCTGTTCCGCCACCACCAGTGGAGCCGCGCCGTGCTGGTCTACAGCGACGACAAACTGGAGCGCAACTGCTACTTCACCCTCGAGGGGGTCCACGAGGTTTTCCAGCGCGAGGGTTTACACACGTCCGCCTACAGTTTCGACGAGACCAAAGACTTGGACCTGGACGACATCGTGGGCTACATCCAGGCCAGCGAGCGAGGTGAGCAGGAGCGCGCCCCGGGCCCCGGGCCCTAACCTGGCCGCTCTCCGCGGTCCCCTGCGCCCCACTGCCCCGCGGCGCTGAGGCCGGGAGGGCGCGTGCCCGGTCTCGCTCAGGTCGCGCTGCCTGCCCGCGAGCTCGGAGGAAGGGTCGCGCTGGAGGAGGTACCTGGAGGGTCCTGGGGAGGTGGAGGGCCCTGGCGAAGGCTGTCGGAGCCCGCCGCTCTCACGTGCCCACCTCTGACAGGTGCGGTCAGACTACCTACCCGCCCCCCGCTGCTTCACCAGCGCGGGGCTCGCATCAGGGGCGCGCGACCGGTGCCCTGCTCCAAGCGCGCCAGGGCCAAAAGAACTTGTGGCCCAGCCCATTCCCGACGCGCGCCCACTCAGCGCAGAAGCCTCTGCGGACGCTCTTCGGCTGCGTGCCGCCACCAGGCTAGTTCTGGCGTCCTGGTTTCCCCGGCTGCTCTTGCCACAGACCCTAGGTTTCTTTTAAAGGCTCATTGTATCACTCTTCTTATTCCTTCCATGACTGCTGTAGTTATAAACAAGCTTCTGTGCTTTCCACAAAAATGCCTCGCTGTGTTTGGACTCAGGCGACACCCCTGTGCGTTTGTCAGGGGAAGCTGCAAAGCTCCCAGAGCTAGGCTCTGCAGGGTGGGGTGGGGTGGGGTGGGGTGGGGGAAGGCTTCGAATCTCCTTTCCACCTGCGGGTCCCTCCTCGCATTTTTTCTGGGAGCCTTTGGGAATTTGAAATAATCCCGTAACTGGACAAAGAGCGCAGTGCTGGGTTGGGTTGGTGGCTAACGCTACAGGAAGCGGTTGGTCGCGGGTAGGTAATAGGGAAGCCCCGGTGCAGCTCATTTTACTGGAGGGTGGACTGCCGGAAGGCGGGCTGAAATCCCAGCCCGGTACTTGTCCCTTCTCTACCGAGTTGCGGTGATCAGAGCTCAGGGAATCCCGCCTCTGCTTTTCCTCCGCGCGCACGCGCCTGGAATGTCAGCGGGGGAACGCGGGGAAAGCTTCTCGGACCCTGGTGCCGCCCAGCTGAGACCCAACGGAAGCCGGGCTGAGCCAGGCGAAGGTTTATCCATGACTTGGCACAGCCGAGCACTAGCGGTGGGGGACAGCGCAACCCGAGGCCGGGAGCCTCGGAAACAGGTGAGACTGGGTTGCAGCCGTCACCCTTCCCAACTTGGCCACCTGGAACTCTTAAGAGAGCGAAGAGGCAGGGAGTTTTGACCGTGCGGGTACAGGCTGGTTTTGAGCGCTTGAACTCGGGTTGTCTGCACCGAATACCTGCCAGTTAAGCTGGTTGTGGAAAAGGGCATTTGTATCCAATGGCGGCTGCGAAGTCGCCAGCCTTGGGCTACTTCTCTCCGCACTCCCAGTCCCCAGAGTTCCAAAGCATCCTCCAGACCTCGAGGTGTTCTGGGTCTGCGGAACCTGTTCGTTCAGCTCTGGGCTTTTTGGAGGGTCGGTTGGGACGGGGGTGGGGCCCCCTACTGTGAGATCTGTGGTTTGCAGGAACGTGCCGCACTTCCACCGCCCTGTGGGTCTCAGGGGCTGCAGCTCCCTTGGCCTAGGATACAAGGCTAAGGGCATCTGTCTGTCCAGATGAGGGCAGATGGAGGCCAAAGGACCTCTTAGCCTCACGATGGGGGTCAAGGGACACGAAGGCGGCAGAGCCCTGGCAGGCCCGGGCTGGAGTGCCTCAGGCGTCAGAGAATTTGTGCAGCGTTCTGTTGCTGCCTTTTCTTTTTCTTTTCTTTCTTTTTTTAGTTCTCAAAGCCTTTTAGATATTCCCAAGTCTCTGCTTATTTTCTTTTTTCCTTCCAACTTTGAATTCAGTGGTGAAAGTTTGCTGAGCTGGTGTTTGAATTTTACTGGTTTTACAATGTTATGATTCTTGGTCTGAAATACGTTTCAAGAGTGATCTGGCCGATATTCAGAAAGGAAGCAAAGCAGTGTCTCCCCTAAACCGCACCTGCCTGCCCTCCAATTATGTACTCTTAGGAAAGCTGCTAGATGACAAACTTTCTCAGAGGGTCTTCTAGGAACACACTGACTATTTACTTCATAGTAAGCAGTGTATATGTTAGATAGGGATTTATTATATGCTTTCCGTGGAGTTCACGGCTGAGCCACTCACCAGCTGGCGGATCTTGGGCTGCTGTTGAACTGGGTAACTTGGGCTCTTCATGTAAAGTAGCGGTGGAGCTAACCCATGGAATGTGCTGACGCAGTGTCAGACCATCCCAAGGGCTCAGTGAATAAACGAGCTGTTTCACAGTAGGGGTAATATGTGTATGTGTATCACCCCCTTTTCCTAGAAGGGTAGACTGTCCTGGGAAGGAGACCTGGGCTGTAAAGCACATGGCCCTGGAGCTCTGTGGCCTGTGAAAGCTGCCGAATGTCTCTGGGCCCAAATTTCCTTCTCTGTAATACAAGGACTCAGGAGAATAAGGCCTCTTCAAGCTGATGTTCAGTGACCCTGATTTTGCTCACTCAAGTGTAAAAATGTAACTGACAGCATTTCTGCCTTTGAAAATTCCTTCTTAATTACTATGAACTAGAGCATGCTTCAATCCTGTCTTGGAGAGAACATTTTTAGCATTTTTTTGTCTTCAGGTCATCTTTAAAACCAACTTATGAATGTTTGAATCTCTTCCCTGGTAAAAATTGATGACACCATCTCAAATACAGTACTGGTATGACTCAATTTTCATTTGGTTATATGCTGTACTGCAGAAAAAAACTAAAGGGCATTAATTATTCTTTCACCTTAGGGATTTATCCTCTGAGTCAATAATTTAAACACGTATTCCCTTTTAGGTCTTTAGCTAGGTTCACTGAAGTACACATTCCTGAGATTACATTTTTAAAAAATAATGATCTTCCTTTAAAAGTGGGTTCACTTATACAGCTAACAACTGCCCTCCGTATTCTTCAGTATTTTTATTTATTTATTTTTTTCCTCAGTATTTTAAGAAAAACAATATAGAATTAGATTTTTTCAAGCTATAAAAGCCAGTAATTGTTTCATTCATATATATTACAAGGTGCAGAACTAGAAGTATTCTATACATGGTTTTGTATGAGTTATTCTTTCAATTAACATATCATTAACCTTGTCCTGCATAATGACTAGAGATATTGGTTTTTAAGAATCATTTATTTTTGATAGTCTAGAGTAAAGGAAAGAGTGGTAGAGGACTGAGTGTTAGCAGAATTTTAAGGCAGAGAACCCATGATTAAGTGTGAAATAGCCAGTGCATAGCAGCGGAAAATAACACTGTAGGCATCAGTGTAAAAACTCCAAAGGCTTTTGCAGTAGAGTTCTGTGAACAACAAAAATAAAGGTATACTCTCTCTTTACAAATGATATCAATTGCTATGTAAGTAGGAAGAAATCTTTTTTGAAAAAATTAGGATTTATTTTTAATAAAAAATTAATTATATAACCACATAAATTTAGAGAATCACACAAATCTTATTAGGAAAATCTTTGTCTTCAACTCCTCATTTCCTACTTTGTAGAGGCAACGATCTTCAACTTTTGTAGCTGTTTCTGGAGATATTTGCCTTTTAGAGCTGTTCTATTTGTTTTGTTATTTCTAATGTGCTACTTTTGATATTTTCAGTTTCAGTTCTTATCTCTTGGTATACCAAAGGAAGATGACGATCGAGTTCTCTTCTACTGTCTGTCGAGCAGACACGGAAGCTTGCCTTCTGCTTTGGTTATGTTAAAATTTTTGGTTAGCTTGTATTGTGTCAGTATCATCATTGTTTTTGAATGCTATTCATGGCTGAGCCATGCAGACTACACTGAGGACACTTTCTTTGTTGCACCAGTTTTCCTTTTTGTTTGTTGGCTGAGTTTCATGTGATTTATAGCTAAAGTATCTGATGCTCTGTTTTAAGCTCCTGAGCTGCTCTACTTCAGTGGTTTTCAAAGTACACTGCGCAGTTATCATGCTGGGCTCATTTTTTAGTGTGTTCCTGGGACTGTTATCTTCTCTTTCTTAAATTAGGTCCCTATGTGTTTCTCTTTCTTTATGCCCTTGCTTTTGTGAAGTGTATCCTCCAGAAGCCTTCCACAAAAGGATGAATGAAAGCTAAATATTGTGCCTTCCAGAGCTGGTAATATCTTCTTACTAATTATAGCATTCTTAATTGGAAATCATTTGTTTCTCAAAATTTGACAGCATTGCTCGCTCCATCGTCTTCTAAATTCCAAAGTTACTACTTGGAAACTTGAACTTATAAGGATTTTAGATGTAGTAATTGTTGTCTCACCCTTCTGGAAAATTTTAGAATCTTCTTGCTCTCACTGTTTCAGTATTTTATTATGACACACATCGGTGCTGGTATGTTACCTTACGCTCTTTGTAGGCCCCTTCTTTCCAGAAGCCCATGTCTTTTAATTCTGGGAAAATCACTTCAGTGATGGTTTTACCCCCTCTTTTCATCTGTTTTCTCTTTCTAGCTTCTTTTTTGTATACTATATTTCTTCAACTGATCCTCTCTTTTTTTTATTCTCTTCTGTTTACCTCTTTAAACATCCTCTTCCTTGGGGATTTCTTTGACCACTTCCAAAATCACTACTCAGCTTTTGTGCATCACATTTCAGTTTGTACGCGCTGTTTTGTTTCCAAGCAGAAACATTCTTTTCTCTTCAAAGTTAGACTTCGATGGAACATGGCTGCAGGAGCAGATGGTGAGTGTGAAAGTATACTTTTTATTGTTGCTGAATCCGACTGGAAAATATGACTTAGCTATGTTGTCAACAGGGCTTGTTTATTGTTACCTCCTCCCAGAGTTAGGCGAGAGGAGCCATTAGATCAGATAGGATCTTTCAGCTGGGGATCCCTCACCCAGAGTGGAAAAAAGTAGCCCATAAAGTGTACTCTTTGCATATGAGGTATGATCTAAAAAGACACTGAATGTTTAATTTAAAAATTGGTTACAGTAAAAGACATATTGCCATTAATCTCCCTCAGACACTCCCCCAACACACTCAGCCCGTCATCCTTGCTGGTTTCTGAAGCGGTTCTGGAAGTCTTCTTCTGTAAATTGTCTTTAGTCATGCTGTGGTAGGTACCTCAATGTCCCAAATCCATTCAAAAAGTTTACCGTTCATGGTCATTTTTACTTCGGGGAAGTCAGGGTGCCAGACCCCGAGAAGAAGGTGGGTGAGGACACGTTGTAATGTTTTTGCAAGCCTGTCATTTCTTTGGGTGGCACTTGGCAGCAGCATTGACTGTGGTTTTGATCACAATGCATAAAGACACTCACAAAAGAGAACTTCCACATCTGCTTCAGAAGGTGGCAAGAATATGAGATAATTGTATCAAAGTGATAGGGAGTGTTTTGAGGGGTGTTATGGTTTATGTCTAGATGTCCACCCAGAGCTTCATGTAGTCATAAGACTTTTTTCAGAGGTGGGTGAATCTAGAGTGTGTGGTGGTGGTATTATGGGGAATGTGATAAGTTGCTGATTGGTTTGGCACTGCGCTAACCCCAGCAGCCTAGATAGAGTAGAAAAGAGGCAGAAAGACACTATTAAGCTTGGGTGTTGCTTTTACTGTTTTCCAACCATCATGAATTGTTACCCTACATCAAGTAACACCCTGCCTTGGAGTCAGCCAATTGCGGACTGAAACTTCTATAAACTGTGAACTAAATAAACGTCTCTTCCTTTATCTGAGTGATTGCAGGAACATGCTGCGGTAGTGTGAAAGTATTGATAGAAGACAGTGTGGTAGCCACATGGTGAAGGATGGCAGGGAACACCACAAGTTAAAAGAGCAGGACAAGCCAGACACAGTGGCTCATTCTTATAATCCTAGCACTTAGGAGGAGCATTGCTGAGAGTTTGAGGCCAGTTTGGGCTATATATTGAGTTAAAGGCTAGTCTAAACTACGTGGCAAAACCCTGTGTCAAAAAAACAAAGCAGGACAAACAAAAGTATAACCAGCAATTTACCATTACACCAGCATTACCTCTTATAGAAATTTAACACTTTGACCCCAATTAGAATTTATATACTCAGATACACTTGGGTACAACAGAAACTGTCTAATTGACTGCCACATATGCAGTTTGCAAGATTCGTCCACTCTGTCTTTTTGTCAGTTTTATTGACAGTGACAGTGGGTGGGTGCTGGCAGCTGGTATAGTTTCCCAGTGCATGCCACACACAAGATTTCCTCTTCTCCACACAGCTTTCAAGAGTTGTATTATTCCACCTGTACTTATTATTTTAAGTGTTTAATCCATTTAGCGACTGTATAAACTGTTGAAACAGTAGCAGGAAGAGGAAGCTATTTCCTTGAAAACCATCTTAAACCTTTTGATAGGCTGTATAAAGGCAGGTTAGGAAGAATGCTTGCTGTTCAATTAGGTATGAATGAGACAACTCTAAAAGATTGGGAGCACCACACAAATCTGGAATTCTGCACTCTACTTTGCCAGGCAGGTACTTATTCCACTGAGCTATATCCCCAGCCTCTGCACTCTACTTTGCCAGTGTTATTAATTAGTAGGTAATGAGTTTGGTTTATTCAAGACAGCGCCCTGTCCATGAACTTGGGAGTCACGATTTCCATTTGAATGTAAACCGTATGGTCAACACAAAGTATGATATAAAATAATCCAGTTGTGCTTGGACAGAGGGTACTGTGACACTCATGCTCAGTGTAAGTGGGGACTATTAATGTTTTAAGACAGAATGTATCTATCAGAAGGGTTTGGTGATGATGGTGGTGATGGGGAGAGAAGGAGCTGGGTCAGAAGGTAAAAAGAAGAGAAGTAGCACAGAAGCCAGTTTTGAGCAGAGCCTGTCTGGGACCTAGAGACCGTTGTGCTCTGGCTCTAAGCCACAGCCTAGTCAGTCCTGGGCCAGGTACATCTCTCAGACAGACGCTTAGGGTTATCAGTGCCTGGTGCCTTCCAATGCCTGAATCCTCTAGAGGACCTCCCTAATTTTTATTTCACCTTTACTAGCATTTTATTGTTTGTAATTTGGTCTCCTAGGTATCATACCCAGGACATAGGGCATGTTGACACAGATGTATTTATGATGATTATAGTCCCCATGGAACTCAAAAAATCTGAAGTCCAGATTATCTGTAAGTATTTGATGTGAGTTATTGAGCATCTGCCCCTGAGCAGTGGCTCTGTTCCCTGTGTGCTGGCAAGAATGAAGCCATACATGTGAGGATTGAAAACTGGACTCTGGGTTATGAGCAGCTGATCAAAAAATGATGCGGGCTGTGTGATGGACAGCAGCCGGGTGCCCTGGGTCCTCCTGGAGGCGATCACTCTTAGAATCCATGCTCTCCAAACATGTTCAGCCTTGGCCTCTTATTGGCTCTTTTGCGGGACACCTTGTCTCTCTCTCTCTTTTTTTTTCTTTTAACCTTGGCACTTTTTTTAACTGAAGGAGCTAGAAATTGAATTAGAACTAACACAGGGGTCTAGGCCATAATGGATAATTCAGCATTTCTTTGAGAGCTTCCTTACTAAGGAATCTTTAAATTTGATTATTTACCTCTAATATATTACTGTATTATTAAAATGCAAACAACATTGACTCCAATATTCACAGGCCTTTGAGGGGTTTTGTATTGTTCAAAAAATTTGTTCTTCGGGGCTGCTACCCTGCACATCAAGCCCTCTTTTAGTATGAAATGTCAGAGTTGTGACCTAACACTCCCGGCTACTGTGTGCCATAAATGGAATATCAACAGAAGCCAAGCCTTCCATGCGGGTTGCCAAAGACGCCCAGCCACAGCCTGCCGCCTGTTTTATGTCTTTCAGCAGCTATGCCTTTACAAAGAACATACATATTTTGGAGGGCTGGCACGCATGGTGATAACACAGTTGGCAGCACCCAGGTCTGTGAGAGTCTCTTCTTTGTCCAGTGTGTAGGCAGAAAATACAGGGATCTTGCTGTATACCGAAGACAGTGGGGCCTGCACACCATCAGCAGCGACTGGACAATGTCCAAGTCCCCACTCACTCCACCCTGTGTCACTGGTAGGTGGCGAGTGACAATCTCTTGGAGCTGCTTAAACCCCTCAGATCTGACAGTGTGGACATCAACTGAGAGAATGCAGATGACCTAACATTTGTTATCTACTTCTCCTGTCTGTCGAGGAAACTTCAGTGTAATATAGACCCTCATTGATTTGCTGGGACAGAGAGAGCCTATGACACTCACTCACTGATTTGCTAGAGGATGTTTTCTCTAAAGCCACTGAATTTGCTTTTTCAGAAAACATCTTATTAAGTATGAAAAACAGTTGACAGTCTTCACTCTCTTATAGAGATTTATTCAATCTTTTTTTTTTGAGACAGGGTTTCACTATGCAGTTCAGGCTGGCCTTGAACTCACTTTGTAGAGGAGGCTGGCCTCGAACTTGCAGCAATCCTCTGGCCTCAGCCTCCTGAGTGTTGGGATTATAGGCATGTGCCACCATGCCTGGCAAGAGTTATTTAATTTTTAAAAGCTTTATTTAAAAAAAATTTTTTTGGGTACTGGGAATCGAACTTAGGACCTTGCGCTTGCTAGGCAGGCACTTGTGCCACTGAGTATATCCCAGCCCCAAAACTTTATTTTGAAATAGTTTTTACACTTTTGGAAAAGATATAAGAAGATATAAAAAAACCTGTCTATAGCCTTACCCAGATTATTGCTGTATTTGCCCTAACATTCTAAATCTTTTTCCTCTCTTCTCATCTGTCCCTCTGTCTGTCTGTGTATGTATGTGTCTGTCTATCATCTATCTACCATCTATTTGTCCTCTTTATACCTATTTATTATGTGTATGCATACTCACACAAATATACAGATACACACAGGAAATGCTACCTTTTAGTGAACCATTTCAGAGTACGTTCAGGATTATGTTTTGTTACCCCGAACAATTTAAGTGTATGTCTGTTCACTTTATGTAACCAGAGTGACAAAAACAAAGAACTTTAATGCACACACATTCTATATGTCTGTATACCTTAGTCAAATCCCACCAGGCATCTCAACAATGCCCTTCATAACAAAAGTTTTATTTATTTATTTTAAGGTCTGAAATACAACGGTCACAAATTTCATGTAGTTTGCTCTTCTTTCAAATCTCTTTCAGCCTAGAATATTTTTTCTGTGCCTGTCTTTGCTTTTCATGAAATTGACAAATTTATTATTTATTTACTCTTAAAGTTCAGGTGTTTATTTACATCATGGTTCTGAAAGCTGGGAAGTGCAAGTCTGAGGGGTCACATTTGGTGAGGTGTTCTTGCTGTGTGGACTCTGCAGGATCACAGCGCACTGCAAGGCATCACATGCAGAAGGGGCACACACAGGACATAGAGCTAAACTGGCTTTTTTTTTTTTTTTGCGGTACTGGGGATCGAACTCAGGACCCTGCGCTTGCTAGGCAGGCGCTTATTCCACTGAGCTATATCCCCAGCCAAAACTGGCTTTTACAAATGATCTTTTCTCATGATAACCAGCTCATCCATTAGTACCTAAAAAGATTAACCCATTCATGAGGCAAGGCCCTCGTAACTCAGTCAACCCCTAAATATCCTACCCAGCCTTACTTCTTTTTAAATTTAATTTTTATTAGTACATTTTCGCAGTGCGTGATTACATTCATCATGGGAGTTGGTACATATATGTAACATGTCAATTACATTTTTAATCCCATTCTCTTCCTCTACCTTCTTTGCTTCATTTCTTGGTCACCTTCTCTTTCACAAAAGCGCTATCTCCTGTTACCTATTATCTGTTTTCTATTTTGCTACTTATTTTTAACTTCAGGTTTCTCTTTAAAAAAAATTTTTTTTTATTTTTAAAAAAATAAAAGCACAAAAACATATTAACAAACAGACACAAATTAGCATAAAAAATAGTACAATCAAAACTGATCTACAGACAAGGTGACATGGACTCAACAGTGGTTGTTGCTTTACCTATAGATATCTTCGAGGTGTATATATATGAACCCAGATATAGACATGCAAAATTGGTCAGACAATCCTCTCAACAACAGAAAAACACAAAAAACAAAAAACCAAAGACAAAAAAAAAAAACCACCAATAGTTGCTGCTTTGCATATTGATATCTTCGAAGTGTGTGTTCAGGATAACACATACAGACATACAAGATTGATCAAATAACCCATCATCAATTATTCCTTAGCATTAAGTGATATAATACTATAGTAGAACCGTGTTAGCCCTCCTGCACATATGTATATACATATATACATACATACATTTTTGTCTCTTTTCTCCTTTCCCTCGTCCCATCTGTTCTTTGTTTTTGAACAGATTTCCTTCATGTCTCTTATTCAGGTTTCTCTTGTAAGAGAAACCAGGCAATATTTAAGCTTGTGTGTCTGGTTTATTTCACTTAACATAGTGGAAAAATGACCATTTTAAAGAGTACAGGCCAGCCAGAATGGCAACATATGTCAGTAATCTCAGCAACTCGGGATGCTGAAGCAGGGAGATCACAAGTGTGAGGCCAACCTGGGCAATTACAGAGACTCTGTCTCAAAAAGTAAGAAGAGAGGCTGGCGATGTGGTTCAGTAGTAGAAAGCCACACACACAAAAAAGGGTGGTGGTGGTGCACAGG
The DNA here is from genome assembly GCA_004027595.1 of Dinomys branickii. Classification (NCBI taxonomy): domain Eukaryota; kingdom Metazoa; phylum Chordata; class Mammalia; order Rodentia; family Dinomyidae; genus Dinomys; species Dinomys branickii. The sequence continues at coordinate 39,528 of PVLD010004764.1, forward strand.
TCAATTATTCTGCTGTTTCCTAAGCTGGGTTTGCAGCTGCTTCCTCCTGACTAGTTGTGTGTTGCCTGTTGGGTGTTTCTGGTTCCTGGTGTGTTCTGGCAGGAGTCTGGTGAGTGTTTTCCCACACTGGTGATGTGCCAGCACTTGATTGTGATGGCATTTTGTAGCTTTCTCTATGGTAAGATTATGATCTTCTCCTTTACCTGTGGTTTCACTTTCTGAGGTCTTGGTTACCCACGGTCAACTATGCTCTGAAAAAATTCAATGGAAAATTCTAGAAGTAAGCAATCCATGAGTTTTAAAAAACTATTATTACAGTATATTGTTGTAGTTGTTCCTTTTTTTTATTAAATTTGTCAATCCTTTAGTCTGCCTAATTTATAAGCTAAGCATTAAGATATGTCTGTATAGGAAAAACATGGTACCTGGAGGATTTGGTACTATCCACAGTTCTAGGCGTTCACTGGGGGCGAGGAGAGCATGCCACGCAGATACGGGGGATCACTAAAATAGGCAGTGTGTGAGGAGACAATGCCCAGCTCTGTGCCGATTGCCTCCCCCTGGCTCTGGTGTGCTTGCTGCCTGCTGTGGGGGGTGTCTCATGTGTGTTCTTTGTTTCTCTCCCCAGTGGTGATCATGTGTGCCGGTGGGGACACCATCCGGAGCATCATGCTGGCAGCACACAGGCATGGCATGACCAGTGGAGACTATGCTTTCTTCAACATTGAACTCTTCAACAGCTCTTCCTATGGTAACTCTGTCCCCTGCTCCCTCTCCCTGCAAGGTGTCTGTAGCAGCTCTCTGCTGTGTGCAGCTTCCAAGGAGGGAAGGTGATTTTGGCTCATGGTTTCTGAAATTTCAGTCCATGATGCTTGGTCCTGTTGCTCTGAGCCTGTGATAGAAAAGTACACCATGGCAGGAAGGCATGGGGGAAGAGGCCTGCTTACCTTATGGTAGCTGGGAGGCAGAGAGTCTGGAAGGGGCTGGGGTCCCCATACCCTTTAAGGGCACACTTCCAATGACCTGACTTCCTCTAAGTAGGCTTTGGCTTCTAAAGCTTCCACCCTTTTCTAAGAGCACCATGGCCAGCTCAAAGCTTTCAACACATGGGCCCATGGGGGACATTCAAGATCCGAGCTGTACCAAAAAGGGCTTAAAAACTTGAGTTATGACCAAAGATATGATTTCCATAAATATGATTTTGAAAATTTATGATTCTGAGCAAAACTGTAAAAATGCTCTGTTCTGTGTTATAACAACCTCTCATAATTCCTCAAAGTTTTCTCCTCTGAGAACTCAATGAGAGCAAAACTATATATCTATGGTGTCAAGGTACTTATGTGTGGATCAACATAGCCCAGTCCCACACTCTGGATGGTTGAAATGAAGGCCCAGAAGACCCCTTGTGCAGTCCTTTTCCAACTGCAAGTTGCTGCCACTCAGATGGACAGTCAAAATAATTTAAGTGAGATGTGGGTAGAATTAGAAATAGGATGGAACAGATTATACCACAACAGGATGGAACATGTCACAAATTAGGTCACACTTGTTGCATGTACTGGTTCGTAAAACCTCCATGTTAGCAATATAAAGATGTGTGTGTGTGTGTGTGTGTGTGTGTGTGTGTGTGTGTGTGTGTATTTATGGACACTACATACATGTTTATCTTGGGTCACAATGTGAAATAAAGCAGCTATTACTGTAAACTGAGGTAAAGACATTTGAAAGCCATTGCTCATAGCCCCCTTCCTTTCTGATCACTATGCCTTGAGCCTGTCCTGTGCAGAACTTGGGGAGCCAGGACCATGGCATTTAATTCCTTATGATGGATCTGGAGAAGTTCCCAGGTCCCTGTGTTAGAGGGTGTTAAAGGAGGCCATCATGATCACAGGTACAAAAAGTTTCCTTTTCAATGTGGTTAGGGCTTTCTCTCAAGTTCATTGTGAGGGCTACAGAACATTTCCTCAAACCTGCAGGCTGGCTGCTCAAAATCAAGCAACGCTCAGGGGATGTAAGTGTGCAGATCACAAATGACATGTTTATATTGAGCTGCATTTCCTAGTTCCTGCTGGCTGTGTGTAGTGACACAGGATACAAACCTTCAAACATACACCCTGGTTTCCTTCCCTGATACCCCGGCTTACATAAGCAGTACTATTGTGTATACACAGATGATATAATGTGCTTCCCATGGATATAAGGAAGAATTGGTAAAACTGCTTCCTGCAGTGGATGAAACTGGACATGGGAGGACTGCGGGATAAATGCCCTACTTTGCCCTTCTTTTTGTGGCAACAATCTTTTTTTCCTTCCCTCTACACAAGTGCGTGTTGGGAAGTGCATTTACAATGTGTATTGTGTGCCTTGTGCATCTAGTACCTAATGCAAACAATGGATATTGGAATTCCTTCCATCCACAGATATAACTGGGATTAATTTTTTCCTGTTGATTACCATGCATGAATATCGTATAACATTTGGAAAACATAGACAAGCACAGAGAAGAAAATAAGTTATTATTCTATCACCCGGGTAAAAGCACACTGATAATTTTAGAAGTATGTTATTCTGTTTTTTGTAAATATATCTTATAAAAATACATTTTTAATAGAATTACCATACTCTTTTTTGGTATAACTGTATAGTATTTTTAATGTTTATGTGCCATTTTTACTCAGTCTCTTATTTTTAAATATATATTTTGTTTGCAGCTTTTTTCTTTTAAGAACAATGCTGCAGTGAGTAACGGTGTATGCACATGCATGCATATTCATTCATATGTTTATGTATATATATTATATATGTTACCTATGAGATAAATTTTTAGAATTAAAATTGCTGGCTCGGATGTTATGTACATTAAGTTTTGACAGGCATTCCTAAGGCTCTTGATAAAGAGATTTACCAATTTTTACTTTTGTAACAATAATTAGACATCTTGTTTCTTGTTCTTTTCATGTTACATTGTCAAGAACATCAAAATAATGACATTTATTTGGTAATAAAAGTGGTAATAATGTCTTTACTTGAATATCTGATTTCTTGTCTTGAAGTATATACTGAAGAATACTTTGACTTGTAGTATTTCAAGTGTGATTTTTAAAAATCTGGAATGAATGTTTATTTTATCAAATGTATTTGACTCATTATTTTTATAAATTTCCTAATCTTAAACTATCATAGTACTCTTGTAAGTGTCTTTATCATGATGATTTTTCACATAAAGTACTGAGTTTAAGGTTTTAGTATTATATTTAAGATTTGAATCCATATTCATGAGAGATTGGACAGGAAAAATCACCATTGCTATGTGAAAATTATACAAACACTATTAGAACAGACATGGCAGTAAGTGAAACTGCTGCAGAGCAAAAATCTCAGAACATTTCTATATAGTTAGAAAATGTAACAGGGAAAGATCATGATCATAAGAACAACCAACACCATGAATTGTCTCTGTAAGAGTAAACTCAATATAAATGGTATAGAATGCAAATGTTTCAAAATAACTATGGCAAATTTTAAATATATCACAATAAAAAAATCAAATAAACGAAATGATGGATATTTGAATTCACTTAATTCAATCACCCCACATTGTAAACACGTATCAAACCATTATACTCTACTTGATAATTATACAATAGTTATGATGTGTAAACTACAAATAATATTAACTTAAAAGCTGGTGGTTGCATAGAATTATGAATATGCTACCAGGTACAGAGTTCTTCATCTTAAAGTAGTTTATTTTATATTAATATTGTATCATTTAGAAGCTAACTTTTTTTTTTTTTGGCGGTACTGGAGATTGACCTTGTGCTTGCCGGGCAGGCAGTTATTCTACTGAGCTATATCTCAAGCCCTAGAAAGTAACTTTAAAATAGGTTAAGAAAAGCAAACTGCAAAACTCTGTTGGTGAACATAAAAAGACATTCAGATAAATAAAATAATTTGAAATATTCTTCAGGTTTGTTAGGATGTAGGAAAATAAGAAAATCTCATATATTGTTATTCCTTGAGGTGATATTGCCTGATTTGAATGTTAAGTTTACAATAGCTGTATAGAATTAGTTGGGACAATTTCCATTGTTTTCCATGCTTTTGAACAATTGATTTGCCATGGGAATATATTTTGAATTATGGAAATGAATTCTGTATTTGGAATTCACTCCTTTTAGAGATAATTGTGGGGCAAATTGTTTTTAACCTTTTTATTTTGGAACAATTATAGAACACTTGCAAAAGTGATACAGAGTTTATGTATATGTTTTACCAGTGTTAACAAGTTAAATAATCATAACTATGATAAAACACTACAGAAATGATCAATCTTTCCTAGTATATAATACAACTGTACAAAAGGACTTGTGGGTGATGTTTGAATAATTTCTTCAAACTTACTTTCCCTTGAGTTCAGTTTTCTGCCTCTGGAAAGTTTAATTGCACATAATTATATGGTGTGATCTTATATAATTTGCAAAGAGTAGTTAGTTTCTGATTGAATTCTTCTTAATTTTTCCTTCACACTAATTGCTTAGATTCTGAGTGCTGATGTCAGCCTGCCTAAGAGCCATATACTAACACTTAAGTCTTAGAGCTAAGGATTAATAGCTTATCCTTAACCTTGTCAAAATGACTGAACTCTGCCATTTGTAAGCTTTTGTTTCTTCTAATGATACTAATAGTACTTATGGTATCAGGTTGAGTTATAAATAAGGGGATGTACGTAAAACACCTAGTGAACTTCTTAGAACATAATAACTGGCTAATAAATATTAGCCACATTCATTGTTAGTCTTAGTTTACTTTGACTGTTATATATGGTACTTGAAAAATCATAAGTTTGCACTTTTTATTTGGTGGTAGTTTTATAGATAGACTTAGGGTCATATATTCTGTTACCAAATCAACCAACTTTTAGTTAATACATCCTATGGACCTGAGTGGATTCGCAATTTTACTTGCATGCATGTGCCACCTCACAATAAACCCTGTACCTACTATTGAGAAAGGTCTCTATTTTAATCAATACTTGCTTCAAATTGGATTTTAAGAAGATATATTGGTAGCATTTCACTTTTTGTTAAGTACTAGATTATCTAGTTTTGGTGAGCACTCAAAAAAGTTCTCAGATGTGCCCAAGTTATACAGCCACAGCTCAGTATGTAATATATTACTGGAGAATTCAAATGGTTCAAAATAAGATTTTAAAGACATGTTTTAAAAAAAAATCTAAAAGAAGATTATACATTTTCCTGTTGAGTTTTAAGTAGTATCTGTTCTTAGCAGTGCAGCACCTGCCTGGTTCCTGGTAAAGAAAAGTATCTGTTGGCATTTTCATCTCCTGGTATTATCTTCTAAGAATGAAGGCTGGGGCGAGTTATTTGGGCAATCCTGTGTGAGACTGTTAGAACTGTTTTTGTGGGGAGCGGCTGAGCCACACCTGAGCTGGGGGCCGGTGAACTGCCTAGGACGAGAGCAAGGCCAGTCCAGCAGGTGTCTGGCCTCCATGTTCCTCCTTGTTAACTACAGCACAGATAGCCTGGGGAATGTTTTCCTTTCAGTATTCTCAGCAAAACACTGAGACGTACACTTCTGACAACATCATGTGCTTCCCCTCTTTTTACTGTGTGTAAATAAAGATGCAGACCATGCTGGTTGTTGCTACCTCTCCATCAGAGAGATTAGGTCCCACTGCTCGCAGCTTTCCTTTTGGTATGAGTATAGTTTTCTCTTAATCTCCCTTCACCCCCTCTGAGGACCCTACTGGCTGTATGGGTCGCGGCAACTGTAGAGCCTTCTTGCCTTCCAGAAAACTCAGAAGGCACTAACTAAGGTGATACTGGAGTATAGTGATTGGTGAGGCAGAGAAATTAGGTTATTTGACTGGCTATAAATGGAAACATAACGAAAACATTGGGGAGATTTGGATTTATAATGTTTGGTTATAAAAGTGATATATACCCATTAGTGTCAATTTAGAGCCAAGAGAAAATAAAAAGAATTCTCATATAATCTCTTAGTTGTAACAAATGCTAAACAGTATTTTAATACTTCCTCTTTTGATATCTTTCCACTGCTACTTTAAAAAAATATTTTCATCATCCGTTGCCTGTGAAGTTTTAAGTCTTTGATCCAAACCGATGAGCATAGATTAAAAAGGGCAACGGAGTTTAGTGTCTTGGTTGCATTTTTTATCCTGCTTGTAATATTTATTAGCTAACTGACTTCAGGTATATTAATCACTTGAGCATCAGTTTCCTCATGTGTAAGCTAGGGACTAACCCACCCTTTTTCATAAAGTTGTTATGAGAATTAAAGAATGAAATGGTACAGGCAAAGCAGCCACACAGAACTGTGCATCGCTCAGTAGGTGGTGCCATTATTATTGATGGGTATAACTGGCCAGCCTACTCCATGGTCATATAACACCAAGGTCATTTGGGGTCGGTGGGATAAGTTGTGCAACAAAAAGCAGATTCAAAGAGATACAAGGTCATGTAGCCAGCCCAGGTAAATGCCGGTTATTACTTCCTGGGCAAATTCAGGGATGTCGCACTTACTCATGTAAGTCACATATATTATGAAAGTGGTATGTCTAACTGTTATTCTTTAGTTCTAATTTCTTTTTAAAATTATTTTATTTTTAAAAGTAAAAGAATGAAAACATTAACAGACAGACACAAAGTAGCACAAGAACAGGACAATCAAACTGAATTACAGACAAAGTGACAGGGAATTAACAATGGTGGTTGTATCACATATTGATAACTTCAAAGTGTATGCTCAGGAAAACACATGTAGACATACAAGATTGGTCAAACAACTACTCGTTAACTGTTCCTTACAATAAAGTGACATGTCAATAGTGGGACCATGTTAGCATCCTGCACATACATACACACATAGTAATTCCTTTCTTCCTTTTCTCCTTCCCCTCATCCCAGTTGCTTTTTACTTTTGAGCAGTTTCTTTTCATACCTCCTAATTTATATTCCCACTTTCAGCTTCTTACACCAGTGATACAGTACGTTGCTTGCACATGCACATCTGATTTATCTCACTTTTGAGTATGGTCTCTAACAGTGACCATTTGCCTATAAAAGCCTCAAATTTGTCTTTCTTTATAGTTGAGTAAAATTCCATTGTATAAAAATGCCACAGTTTTTTTTTATCTAGTCCTCTGTGGATGGACACTTGGGTTGCTTCCATGATTTAGCTATTAACAAATTGCGCTGCTATAAACATGGGTGCATATATATTGTGGTGATATGGTGTTTTCAGATCTTCTGGGAAAATACCCAGAAGGGGAATAGCTGGGTTGAATGGGATCTCTAGACCTAGTTTGCTGAGGAATCTCCAAACCGATCTCCACAGTGGTTTCACCAGTCTGCAATCCCACTAGCAGTGGAGAAGAGTTCCTATTTCCCCACAGCCTCACCAGCATTTGTTATTGGATGACTTTTTGATACTGGTCAGTCTTATTGGGGAGAGATGAAATCTCAATGTTGTTTCTATTTGCATTTCTTGAATGACTAAAGATGTAGAACATTTTGTCATATATTTATTTGCCCTTTGTATTTCTTTATCTGAGAAGTGTGTATTCATCTCAGGTGCCCATTTCTGGATTGGGTCTTTGAATTTGGACAGGTTCATGTTTTTTAATTCTTTGTATGTTCTAGATAGAAGACCTTTGTCTGAGGGACAGCCAGATAGGATTTTTTCCCAATTTGTGGGTTTTCTTTTCACTTTGCTGGTGATTTCTTTAGATGTGCAAAAACTTTTCAGTAAGATGAGGTCCCAGTTACTGATTCTTTGAAGTGTTTCCCTTGCAGTTTCATTTTTGTTCATGAACTCTCTGCCTACTCCTATGTCTTCAAGATTTTTACCTACCTTCTCTTCCAATAGATTTTGTGTTTCTGTTTTTATATTGAGATCTGTGATCTATTTTGACCTGAGTTTGGTGCATGGTGATAGGCTTGGGTCTGTTTTCAGTCTTTGGCAAGAGGCAAGCCAATTTTTCCAGCACCATTTATTAAAGAAAACCACATGCATTGAAGGCTTACTCTATGGTAGGTGCTTGGTAAGTTTTGGGTGCTACATGATGGCACAATTATGACACCATGGCTACATCTCACTGGTGCCACATCCTTCGCCACAGGATTGCTGAACACAAGACTTTGCTGCTGAGAAGGTTATTTTCCCTTTCACAAATACTTTCTACCCTCCCAATTCTCAGTGCAAACTTGGCTCTCCATGATATTTAAAAACAAAACAAATAAAACAAAACAAAGCAAGGCATTTTTGTTTTCCCTTATCCTGGAACAACTGCAAAGAATTGTTATTTACCTTTACCTTATTTTCTCTCTAGCAAACTTCTTTCTCCTATTAATCTTTTGGTTGGGAGAAAAGCACCTTCAGAGAGGTGGTGGGTATTGGCGCCATATTCCTGAGTGCTTTTCTCAGGGTCATCAGTGGCCTTCTCATTGCCAAGTCCTTGAGCCCGACCTGGGACCATGTCCTCACACCTTTGACGCACTGTGTGACGTCAGGTATATTACTCTCTGAGTTTTCTGTGATAGTGGCTTCGTTCTGTTCTGTGTTGCCGAGTATGGTAGCCACTGGCCACATTCAGCTCTTGAACGCTTAAGTGTGGCAAGTGTGACGGAGGAACTGAACTTTCGGTTTCAATGACTTTACATTTGTGTTTGGCTGGTCGTTACTCCATTAGCAGTGCAGCTCTCAAGCTTCCAGTTCTGTCAGGACACCCTACGCTCCGAGCTTTGATGACACGGCATTCTTCTGGTTCTCTGTACACTCCTCTGTCTCCTCTGACTCCGTCTGCCCACTAAAAATAACCTTCCCCAAGTGCCTGTGCTCAGTCCTTCTCTCTTGTCCCACAGTCTCTTTCTTATACAAGGCAAGCAACCCCCGGCCTCTAATAACGAGCTGTGTGGAAATGGCGCCCAACACTTTCTGTAGCCTTTGCTCCTCTTTCTGGATTCAGGCGGCTCTCTCCAGCGCCAGCCAGGTGGTATCACTTAAGCATCCTGCAGTCACCTTGGATTCACTGTGACCCTAACTGAAGCCATTATTTCCCTGTCCTCCTAGTCTGTTCCTCCACCTGCCCCTGGCAGTGATCTCTGTTTTCTTCTCCTGGGCATCGTCTGTGATGTGCTCCCAGCCCCTCCCCTGCTGTTACTCCCTCTCTAACTGCTGCAGTCTTGGGATTCCTCCTGCTCAGTCTTCTGCTTTCATTCTCAAAGCCTCTAGCTCTTTTCATACTTATAAAAGTAGTAAATATTTATGACCAAAAATTCATTACATTCAGAAAAATGCAAAAAAAAAAAAAAGACTTGCTCATAAGTCTAACCAGCCAGATAATAATTTCTTTCCTTTGTTTTTTTTTTTGTTGTGTGTGACTTCCTACCTGTGACCTCTTGTAACCTGGTGTCCGAATTACTGTGGCTGTGAACAGTCAGTGTCTCTGCACTCTAATCCACTGCTATTTCCCAAGCCGTGGTTCTCCTCATATCACTCTTCTGTTCTGCTCATAAATCTCTAGAGGCACCCAGTTGTCTACTGAATTAAATTTGTCTCCCCTGACAGGGTGTTATGCCAAGCCAACTTCGCTTTCCCAGTGTTCAACAGCACCGATATGGGAGACATTCCTGCCACATCACAGTAAGAAGCGCCTGTGAAGGCTGGAAGTCATGCTTGTGAACAGATACCTATTTAGTTTGGCTTAAATTTATTATGCACTACTGTTTCCACTCACTGGAAAACCAAACTCTAAAAATAGTTACCTGGTAGATTGTTGTAGGCAGATTTATTGGACTAGATTTCACTTTTTTTTTTTTTTTTTTTGAGACAGGATCTTACTCTGTAATTCAGACTGGTCTCAAACTCAGTATGTAGCCCAGGCTAGCCTGCCTGGAACTCACAGTAATCCTCCCCAGCCTCCCTAGTGCTGGGATTAAAAGTGTGCACTGCCACACCTGGCAAGATTTGATATCTTTTAGAAAAATATGTTCTCCTTCTTTTGGTAACACATAATTGTTGTTTCCAGTTCAGTGTGTATTTCATAATTATGTAGCATAGAGCCCTATGGAGTTAAGCATTTCCTTTCTTTTGCCCCCAGAGAGAATTCTTTCCCAGAGCTGAGAAATGCTGACTGTCTTAGCTGAGCAAATAGCACTTCTGTTGAGTATTGAGACCTTGTATCAGTGAAAAATGAAGCTGTAACTGATCTTGAAGGTCTAGAGGAAATGGAGTCCTTCATGGGATGAAATGCTTTGGGCAGTCTTAGAATTTGGGGTCTTCCTGGCTGGCTGGATTCGGCTCCTTGGCAAATGCTACCTTGGGGTTGAGCATCCTGCTGGGTTTCCCCAGCTCTCTTAGCAGAAGCGTGGCTCTGCTCACACGGGGCCTCATTGGGTTTTTGGAGGCTCGCAGGAGAGGAGGAGGACGTTGTCAAGCTTGGTATGGTGGCTGGAAATGGATTCTTGTGTCCAGTGAGTTTGGGTCTAACCCTTAATGAATTCTGTCCTCAGCGCTGCCTTATTTATCTTCTAGCAGCTCCCTGGCATGTAGTAAGCGATTAATAAGTGGTTGCTATTATTAGGATTATGATTATACAGATGCCTCCACAAACATATTCTTTGGCTCTACTTTGCTCATGCTTTAGACTGAGGCTCCTGGCTGTCTGCTGAATGTCATACACATTTGTGCCTTTGCCCATGCTGTGGGCTCTGCCAGGCATGTGTTTCCTCCCTCCTCTCCTCCTTCCAAAATTCTGTTCATCATTTGGGACCAGGCTGGTGCCTTCCTCACGTGAAACCTTCTGCCTCTTTGGAGCTCATTGCCTCTTCCTCCATACTGTGCATTCTGTCTGTCTCACCTCCATTGTAGGCTGTTCTCCCACCCTGTACTAGCTTCAGTTATTCCTGTGTGGCTCTAAATTTCTCTCTTAAATTTGGTGGGGATGGCTCAAGACATAGATGATGCTTTCCACGGACATCCTAGAATCTTGCATATAACGTGCACACTGTTTAGACATTTTTGTGTGATTCAGGCTGTGGTGCAAATCCCAGAGGCACCAGGTCTCTTTCAAAATTCTGGAAGACCAGAGCAAGTGCCACAGACCTGGCTACATGTTCCAGGGACACACTTGCTGCGGGGCTGTTGGGCTGCAGGCATCCGCTGGGGATGTGGAGCGCAAGGTGCACAGGTCCCTTGTGTGGGGTTAGCAAGTTGCACTCCTTGCTGTATTTTCAGATGCCTCCAGAACTCATGATGAAATTCACAGGAAAATCCCCGATTAACTGTTGTTTAAAAAATGCTCATTTTGCATTTGGGGGCCCTGCAGGCCACATTTTCCTCAAAAAAATGAAATGAAGAGAAGAATAATTATTTTTCTCCAGGTGAAAAGTCATTACTTCTGTGAAAGAGAGAGCTATGAATCAGCAGGCCAGTGTTTTAGGGCCCATTTCATCTGTATAGTAGAAAAGGTGATAGTATCCATCTTACAGGGTCTTGTGAGAATTAAAGGAGTTTATATATAAAGTGCTCAAAAACAGAGCTTTTATCATTATTAGCTACATGCCCAATAGACTTATTACCACTGATACGCTGATGAAAATTATCCAAACAATAACTCTTGCTGTATTTTCAGAGATACAAACATTCAAGTTCACCTAAGCTACTTTTCACCCTGGAGAGATGCAACCAATATTGACTACTCAAACTTTTTTCTGTAAATGGTGCCAACTTTATAGCACTCATGCCTCTCTTTTGTTGGCATTGCTGTGACTTGTCGCCCTGCCTCTGCCTACCAGCAAACTGGTTCACCTTCACGGTGGACGTATATGTTAAAAAATAAGTATGAATGCAAAGGAACAGAGACTTACTTCTTCATCCTGCAGTCCTGCAATTCTGGAGGAGGGCTGAAAATTGCAGTTACATGGTAATCATAAGGCAATTACATCAACAGGGCTTTTCTCTCTCTCCTCTCAAAGGGATGTGTGTCCGAAGAGTCACCTTCTCCTTTAATGATCTTGACTCTGTCACATAATATCCAAGTGCAAAAGTATGACAATACCTCTTGCCCTGGCTGCCAGAAGTAACATGTAGGGGCACATCACAGCTGAAAAGAGAGAATGGACTCTTTATGGTGACTGGCTTGGAATTATAAATATTTTCATTTCTCCCGTAGGAGATGGCTCGTGGAAGAGAGGAGACAAACATGACTTTGAAGCTAAGCAAGCGTACTCATCCCTCCAAACAGTCACTCTACTGAGGACCGTGAAACCCGAATTTGAGAAGTTTTCCATGGAGGTGAAAAGTTCTGTTGAGAAACAAGGGCTCAATGAGGAGGATTACGTAAGTGCTCGATTATGAACCTGGCTCTTCAGCATTCTGAAAACAGTCTTCTAATTAAATCAGAGGTGACAAAGTGTCCCATTCTGAACCATTCAAAAATTCCGAGTTCAGGTCTGAATGTCACTGTTGCCTTCTGTGTGTTTTCTTCTGGCTAGCTTCCCTCCCTCCCTTTCTCCCTCCCTCACCATACTCCCATCATTCCTGCCCTTCGCTTACACTTTTTAAACTCCTGCAGAGCTGGAAATCGCCTTTTTAGGGGGCTGTAATGCTGAGCAGAATGTCTGTAGATAGTCCATCAGCAACTGTAGAGGTCCTTTTGGGAGAGGGTTGGGGGAGAAGGTGGTTGAAGCAGTTTCCAAGTTTTGCATGCCTCATTTCTCCAAAGCTCGGTGGCAGGAGATATTTTGAGTTTTCGAAGCCTCTTTCTCTTGGCAACTTGTCCTCGCTTCATGGCCAGCACGCCTGTCTGCTTGTTCCCCTTCCACTGTAGGCAGCTTCCTGTGTAACTGTCTCAGGGCTTTCCATTCCAGTAGTGCTGTTGCTAGAATGCATTTTCTGAGTGGAGTAGAGTCAGAAGCTTCTCTTGGGCCAAGGATTAAACAAGGGAATTCATCTGAAAGTACTTCCTTGGCTGCCTTTGTTTGGGCTGTCTCTGGCACACTATGGTGGCAAATTCTTTCTCACAAGGCAGGACCCACTTGGGCTCACCGAGGAGGTGTGCTGGTTTTGAAAGCTGTTCACTCTATACTGTCCTCCAAAAACAAACAAACAAACAAACAAAATCCTTAATGATAGGGAAATGGTGTGGATTGTTCCTGCCTAAGTCTGAGTGACCCAACCTTACAAGGGATGGTTGTTTTCAAATAGGATCACTTGTAAAGTCTTTTTTTTTTGGTACCTGGAATTGAACTCAGGATCTTGCACTTGCCAGGCAGGTGCTTGTGCCACTGAGCTATACCTCTGGCCCAAAAAGTCTTTGAAATGTGCTGGGTCAGCCTCACACAGATGTACATTTAGAGCCTGTATACAGCACTTTTTATCTGTGTGATTTCATACACATTACTCAGTCTTCCTGATTTGAATGACTCTGCTCTTTTGGGAAGATTATAGGTAATTTATTTGATGGTATTTTGCATTATTCCTGTCAAAATTTGGAAATTAATAAATGATGCTCTGTTGTGCAGCTATGATAAGATTATACTTATCTTTACAGGAATTTTCTATCAAAAACATACAAAAGGTCTTATAAACATAATCATTAATATTTTAAATGCTTCATATATAGTATACATACTCCATTTAAAATACCTTTTGACTTTCAGTGCTGTCCAGTAAGTGTGAGCCACAAATGTGAACCACATGTATACGTTAAAATTTTATAGTACACATGTTACAAAAGGGGAAAAAAACAGGTGAAATTGATTTTAATAATATATTCTATTTAAAGTAAAATATGTTAACATTTAATGAATATAAAAATTATTAGACTTGCTATTCCTTTTGTTTTATAAAGTCTCTGAAATGCAGATTATATTGCCATATTGGACATTCACAGCAAATTAAGCCCTCGTCCAAGTACTAGATAGTTACATGAGACTTGTTGTTAATGTATTGGACAGTGTATTTTGAATTATGAAGGAAGTAGGATTTCTTCAGTGAATCCCAGATTTAAGGAAACCTGTGATAATGTCGCCTCCATCTACACTTTTGCATAGGAGTAGGAAAAGCATAGAAAGCAGTGAGTTTCCTCCAGTAATGCTACCAAAGAGGGACTGTGCCAGTGTTGAAAATATCAATTTTACATATGGCTCTGTATATTATTTTACTCTGCTAAGTTCACACTAAATTTATGATCAAAAAACTCCACAATGCTGTCATTTTGTCTGTTTCTCCTTGAGGCTATTGAAGTTCAATTATTTCAACATCCATTGCCCAACATAATGAGATTCATAGAGCAAATGTTAGCATCCCAACACACTGCCAGGTCATTTCTCTCAGTCTCCAGTCACTCTGTGTTCACAATATTCAATCTTATTTTAGTGTTGGTCTAAACAAAAAACTCAATGAGTAGGCATACCTATTATCAAGACCCCTAATACATTCCAACCAAATACTACTGTTCAGAGATTATTTGCAGCTGTGGATTATAGCACTGCTTCTTCCTGCTGGTAGGACTATTAAAACTGAACTTTATCAATCAACCAATCCATCCATCCGTCTATCCATTCACCCACGCATCCATTCATCCACCTACCCACTCATCCATCCATCCATCCATCCATCCATCTACCCACCCATCCATTCATCCATCCATCCACCCATCTATTCCTCCACCCACCCACCCATCCATTCATCCACCCACCCATCCATCCCTTTGAGATAGAAGTCTGGGCTCAATTTACTCCAGTTCTGAAAGATGCATCTATTTTACAAATTTATAGGTGTTTAATTGAGTTCTTTTGACTACCTCTTGCAGATCTCATCAGGTTAGTTTGGACAGGTGGTCATGGTGAATTGTGAGAGAGAGAAACGGGAGTTAAGGAGTCAGGAATCCAGGCCCATGTGGATGCTAGACCTTGATCCAGTTTAGTGGGAGATGCCTCACAAGAGTCTATAGGCTTTGTTTGGGGCTCAGTTCTTTTCCTGGTCTTTTTGTATGCATGAGTTGTGCCGTCTGCTTTCTTTGGGTTTCAGTTCGTGGTGCCCATCGTGAGCCCTCCCATTTCTTCCCTCTATCTCAGTCACATGCAGTAACTCTGGTGGACTCTTATTAGTTCTAAAATATACATTGCATTTTCTAAACCATCACATTACATGTGCATAGTGCCTCTTTTGTTTCTTTTTAATTCTTTTACTTTTAAGCATGCTTAATTAAAATGTATGCAATTAAATATAATTGTTAAAAGTATTCAATTAAAATTAAGCATAAAAATTAAATTAAAAATTAAATGGCACTGGCAGGGATCCCAGTATGGTACTGAATTTAAGCATTGATAGTGTTTATCTTACCTTTAAAATGAACATCTAACAGATTTCATATCGTTTGTACTACTGCTTAAGCAGGATGTTACCTGGGGGGCTTTTGAGAGAGTTTAGTAGATTGTAGAAACTCTCTTTTATTTTTTGTTATTGAATTTTTTTCAGAATCACAATTTTTATTAGGATAAGTGAAACAAAAGTACTAAGGATTCTATAGTGTAGAGTAACAAAAGGCCTTGGACATAGGTTTTTGTTTTGTGTCATAAATTGTACAGTAGCTTTTATTCTATTTTATATATGTTAGTATCACGTTCATATTAGTATGTTGCTGGCATCCCTGGGAAAGTTATCAGGTTTCAGATTGCAAAAATTTTAAATTTAAAAATGTTTCTGGGCTAAAGTATTGGAAGGATGTAGCGGCAATGTCTTTTTTAGTAGAATTCATATTCCATAATTTGGTTACTGAATTTTGATGGATTGATGCAGTTTTGCTGCTGTGAAATTCATCTGCTTTTCTCTCCATCCCTAGCCCTTACTCTCTGTTTTTAAAATTGACTGCTTACTTGGGATCATTGAAGACTTGCATGCAGTTTTAAGACACAGTACAGAGGTAGCCCTGTGTATATTGTCTGATTTTGGCAATGGTAACATTCTGAAAAATTCTGTGTAAGATTCAGTCAGGATATTGATCTTGATGCAGTGCACTGATTTCACTGACATACAGATTTCTGTCTTTCTCTGAAGTTCTATGCAGTTTTATCACCTGTGTAGAGTTGGGTGTTTGAATTTTATCCAGTGCCTTTTAAAAAACATCTATTGCAACAATCTAATTCTTTATTCTGTAATAATGTTGTAACATGGTTAATTGCATTATGAGATTTTTCTAATTTTAACCACCTCTGCATTCTTAGAATAACTCCCATCTCTCTTCTGCAAAACTTTGAGCTTCTTTCACAGTTTGTATTTTTGAGAATATAATCATTATTATTAAACCTATAGTGGCTCGCTTAAATGGAGGTTTTCAAGTTTGGTTAGCTCAAAGACCACTTGGTGGCCTGTAAATTCTCTGTTCTGGGTCAAATTTGCACTCGTACATTACCAAACTATGGTTGGATTGTGCATTTGATTGAAAGCAGAGTTACTCAGGGGTAGGCTGTTGCCAGGACTGTAAGTACTGGGTGTGCTGTTGTGCAGTTGTTAGAACATGTACTTTGTCGTGCAGTGGTGTGGCCAAGCAGTTTAAGGTGGTGGATTTAGAACATGTACCATGTCTCTGCCATACATATCCCTTCAGGCAACATAATTTTAAAAAATATTTGTTCTCTTGCTTGTGAACTGAGTGAAGCCCATTTCATTCTGACATATCCTGCTTTAATAGGGCCCAGTGGCCACCACTGGAGCAGTTTTTATCCAGGGTAAAACATTTAGGCTTGCAGCTTCATAGACCTGGTTCTACCCCTTACTAAGTAATTCTAACCTTGGACCTGTTTCTGAAACTCTGCCTTGGTTTACTGACTGTAAAATGATGATAATACATTTTTAACTGATCAAGTTGCTGAAAAAACGCAAGAACTGTATGTAAGTAATATTTAACCCATGCCAGGCACTTAGTATTCAGTGGGCAGGAGTTATTATTTCATTTTCTTTCATTCTTTACACTCCTGGCGAATAAGCGTGCTGCGCCTACCCGTTATTTCTGTCATCCTGCAGATCTTTGTCAGATACTACTGCCTCTTGTGAATTCCTCTGCATAGCCTGACTATCACGCTTGACTCTGCTCCTTTCTCTCGGAACGCGTATCTCAGATATAATCACACATCTATGTGTGGGATTTTGTATTGAACTTCGGTTGTTCCCAAACTCTGTGAGGGTGGGATCCATACCCATTTGTGTGCTCTCTTGTGTTGTCTTACCATATGCTTGGCACATAGGAGGCACCCAGTAAAAGTAACTATTATTATGAGCATCCTTAGTAGGAAGATCTGAAATTTGAAATTCTCCAAAATCCTAAGTATTTTGAGCACTGCCATAATATCACAAGTGGAAAATTTCACACCTGACTTCATGTAGAGGGTTGTGGTCCCAAATGCAGGTACATTAAAATATATGAAATTACTTTAGGCCATAGGTATAAGATATATATGAAACATAAGTGAGTTTCATGTTTAGATTTGGGTCCCACCCCTAGGGTATCATTATGTATATATTAAAATCCAAAACAAAAACATAAACAACAAACAAAACCCCTGAGCCCCTTCAAATAGAGAATATCTCTGGTCCTAAATAGTCCTAATTGGGGAGCTAACCTATATTGTGTTAGTTTTCTTACTAGTGAATCAGAAGGACACAAAATTGAACCCCCTTCTCATACGCTCATGGAAATGTAGGCCAAAGCAGTTAGAGTGCCTTCTCATATGTGACCAGTGTGCTGTAGTTAGTACAACAATGTTAACTGGCAACTTAGCTACACAAAACCAGGTGTTCAGTGTCACTTACACTGTGGGAGATAGGTTGAGGGATTAGTAACAGGATTCTGAAGACTATCTGGGGGTCCTCAGAAATCTAAAGCGAGAAGTAAAACCCTACTAGAGAGGCCCTCTGCTGTGATCAATTTTACTGAGGGCCTTCCTGGTCTTCTCTGGTGTTTTTATTGGGTTGCCTCCACATGTAGTGGCTCTTACTCAAGGACATCTTAGTAGAGGTACTTGGCTTTTGCTACACAAGTGGCTCCAATTCCAGAGCGCTGGTATTTGGTTTTAGAATACACTGCAGACAGAGTAGCCAAGCCGAGATTAGTTGCGTCGCCTAGCTCCTGGGCCACTGACTTTCTTTTTCCACTACATCAGTCTGACCCTTTGAACAACAGTGTGCCCAATAAGGAGGCAAACCCATGCCCTGAAGATTAAGTGTCTCAGGCACTGTGAGTGAGCCTGGCAAGGACCACAGGCTGGAGTATTTCCTTCCTTTCCTCACACCCACCTGCGTAAATACACACTTTAACGTATCAGTTTCTCTTTACTCTTTCACATGCTTGACAAAGTCTGACCAAGACTCTGTGTCCTTTTCATCTGCAGTGACCAGTTGTCCCTGTTTTTTCCCCTGAGGTATAATTACTTACTTGCCAACAGATGCTGTCTATTGAGTGCTGCAGGTAGTGTGGCTGTGAATCTGACCCAGGACAAGGAGGGATCCCACTGGGGGTGGGATCATCAGCCCCTCAAAATTGTTATACAGACATATAATAGGTAGCCAAGGCCAATGAGTTCTAGGATCCACAAGTTCTAGGATCCATAAACCACTTTGACACACTGATAACACTCATAGAAGTCTGGACAGTTTAGCTTATGGCAGACCAGTTGTGGAGTATGTAGGAAAACACACACATTCCTAGGGAAAGGAGATCCTGGAAATGGGTTCACTGACTTCTATAATAGGAGGCTTCTTTCACATTCATTCAAGTTTGTATGCGCTCTTTAAGTACATCAGTATTTCTTCTTCTTCTTTTTTTTTTTTTTGGTACCAAGAATCAAACTCAGGACCTTGTGCTTGCTGAGCAAGGCTCTGTGCTGCTGAGCTATATCCCCAGCCCCTAGGTCAGTATTTCTTGACCGAGGTTACCTTAACTTTTTATAATTAGGCACATTTTTGTGTATACACATGTACTTTTGAAGGGAGGAGTCAATGCTCCTCACCTTATCCTTTTTGAGATCAGTGGGACAGAAAGCTGAGGATGAGTGTACTTACATGATGGCAGGTCAGCATAGCATTTGTACTTTTTTGTCCTGCCCTTTTTATTTATGAGGGAGGGACACTAACTACATTGTGCATGGAGGTTTGCATAGAAAAGTCACTCCCCCGGAAGAAGATGAAGAAACACCTACGTGCTCAATCACTACATTATCTTATACCCAGAAACTATTAATTTTTTTTCTGAGATGAAAGATTCATTCACTCATTTTGGAGTAGAGAGTCAGTCCAGTCTTTCCAATTCCCAGCCTTCTCACATTATGTGTTTAAAAGGCAGACTTAAATTTGTCCCTGAAACTATTCCTCGAGTTAGAGCCAAGGCTGGAGGCACAGTTTCTACTCTGGCAACCTCTCTGGCTTCTGCTCCCTATAAGTCTCCCTCCTGGCCTTGACGCATCCTGCCTATTGTCTTTGGCACTTCTGAAAACCCATTCACTGACTGGCCCTTTAACAGTTGGCTCTGCCTTTGGGTGAAGCTCAACTTTTTTTTCCTGATGTTGTTGTTTAAATAAAAACAGTACTTGCTTTTCCAGATGCAAAATGGTGAATACAATAGGTAGAAGAAGAAGTCCCACACTGAATTAAAAATCAAATTCATAGCACCCAAGAGTTATAGATGGGCAAATCTTCCTTTGTTCTGCTCTTCTTTAATTCTGACTTTTGGTCCTTACAGACAATCTTCATTCATATGTTTTTACTCTTTTCTGCAATTCCCCTCCATATTTATAAAATAACTTATTGTTTATATTACTTCTTTTCATAACAAAAATGTTGATATTATCTTTTTGTTTGCTAAAATGAAAAATGATTTGTCTTTTATGCACTCTTCTCTGCCAATAGTTTCTTTTCCTCCTATAATAGCAATATTTTAGAATGGTTCCTAGTTAAAGAGATATTCACAAAATAAAATGTAAGGAAAAGCTAAAAGACAATATTAAGGACTTTTGTTATTTTAACCATGTGGGTATCTATATCAGGATCATACAGTGTTCTATAGTTCACGTGTTGTTTCCTGTGATGCTTTTTGCTTTGGCGCTAATAACTATTGATTTCTTCTTTGCTTTCATGTCATTCTCAATCCCTCAGAGATTTTAGATAATACTAATATTTCAACCCTTTGTCTCTCTGCTTTGGTTTAGAATAATTTCTTCTTTCAGTATTAACCTGGAAACATCCTTTAGTTTTCTTCTGTACTTTATACCCTTTTTCTCAGATACCAGGTCTCCTCTCTTGCATTTCACCTTGGTTTGAAAAGAGAAAGAAGGCATGAGTAGAAAAATCTTTGGAGAATTTGTGTATCAGAAAACATTTTCTTTTATTCTGATATTTAACTGGCAATTTAGCTGGGTATAAAATTATAGTTTGAAGATGATTTCCCTCAAAAATTAGATGCTATTGTAGCTTTTCATTTTTATTAACATTACTCTTGTTCTTTACACTTCAATGCTACTTTCCTATTCTCTACCTTTAGAAGCTTCTGGTATTTCTTTCTGTCTTAATGCATCAGTGATGATCTATTCAGGAAGATAGCACCAATGCCAGGTAATTCAACAGAAGAAAATTAATGGGAGGAACTAACATGAAGGTGTAGGAAGAGCTGAGATGCCAAATGGAAGAGCAAGGCATGTCAAAAAGTAGGCAACAGCAAGAGTTACTAACAATCTTAAATCAGGAGGACCAGCCACGAGAGTTTTACCAGGACTCAAAAGTCTGGGATGCCCATGAGGCTAAGAGCATAGAGTAAATGCAGTCTCTGCCCGAGATGTTACCCAAAGTAGACAGGAGAGAGAAACATCCAGGCTCTCCTTTCCCGGCTGTAATCTCCTGCCTGTGCCTTATGTGGGCTGCACCAGCCAGAATCAGCTGGTGGCCTGGAGGGGTCACCGTCCTCTGACAGAGAGCAGAGCAAAGCAGGGGAGGGGAGGAGTAGAGCTGGGAATGGCCAGGAATGAATTGGAGACCCAGCGGGAAGGTCATTGGCTGATAGCTGATCTGAAATTTCATGGTGATGTTTCTTGATGTGGGGATTTTTTTTTAAGCCTTTGTACTGAATACTTTGTTCACTCTTTCTGGAACTTTTAAAATTAGATGTTACTTGCTTTAGTCTATACCCTTATTTTCTCTCTTATTTTCCCATGTTGTCTTTATTTTTTAAACTTTCTGTAAAATGAGTTCAACTCTATCTCCCAACTTGTCTATTTAATGTTTAGTTTATATTATCTTTTTTTTTTATTTCCAAGAGTTTGCTCTTATTCTCTGAGTGCCTCCTTTTATTTATTTATTTTCAAAAGAGCACCGTGACCTTGTGTCTTGGGTACAAAAATTTTCTCATTTTAGCTTACCAGAAATTGAGATATTATTTTATAATTTATAGGCTGTCATAACTTAAGTGTAATTAAGGTGGAATGCTTCTGTCTCTGGACACGTACAACAAAGTTGCTGGACTTTTACACTGGCTGAGATAAAGTTGTTCTCTCATTCCTCTTCCTTCTCTTCCTCATCCTTCTCCTGCTTCACTTCGTCTTTTTCATTTTCTTCTACTTCCAGTATCATTCATTTCTTTCAAGTTCATCTATTCTTATTAAAATTTAGCCCTCCGTCTTTCATATTGGAAGATTTTCTGAATGTTTTGGTTACCTAGGGTAGTCGTTTTGTATTTAGCAGCTCTAAGCATTTGGGTGGAACTTGTTACATAATACTTTACGATAGGAACCCATGATGGCCAGTCAGCCTCTCTCAAATAATGATACCAAATATATAACTATCGAAGGCTGTTTCTTTTAGGCTGCTCAGCTCACTAAAGAATTCTCCACTGCACCCTTGTCATAAGTCATAAGGCTGTGCTACACTTTGGAAGCCCAGGGAAGGGGAGCCTTACTTTCAGGATTACCACTTATACCTCATTTTCAATTTCTTGTTTCACCCAATCTCCATCAACACTGGCCACCCGACTGTTCAGACCTTCTCTGCTTCTACAGCTTCAGTCAATAGCATTCCTGTATTCTGCCTGGATGGGGAGAGGCAAATTCTCTGAACAAGGCTGAGGAGGGGTCTGGCTTTTTAAGTATTCCTTATGCAGACTTTGAACTAATCTTGCTACTTTCCACCCTGTTGCATTCCCACTTCTGGAAGGAGCTAGTGCTTCCAGCTGTACGACCTCTGACTACGAGTGGCCCTGCTTCTTGCTGGAGTGCCTCTGCCACCTTCCTGTGCACTGTCCAGTTTTGGATCCTCAGGTCTATTGAATTAGTCCTCTTTCCCATTTCTAGATCTTTGCCCGTGTTTCTTGTCTACTGTTTTCTTACTGTCCTCTTTAGACTTGTAAATTTACAACTTTAAAAATTCACTTATTATTTCAGTGGAGCGGGGATTTTGAAAGGATTATGTGTTTAAAAGGTTGTGATTTACCAGAAGTCTCTTCTGGATTGTTGAATCTCAGTACCATGCAGGTAGGTATCCAAAGATGGGGGTGTCATCTTTTTGGGGGGAGGTCAAAAGAGAGGGGAATCATCTTGTAGTCAAAACAAGGAGGAGAGAAAAAGAGAGGAGAGGAGCATACTTCTTTTCATGCAAAGTTCTCTGGTTCCTTTAGAACTTTGCATTTGGTTGCTGTGTCGTTTTAATGGTTATTTTTTCTGGATTTGTTAGCACAATGCTTTTTTCTCTCATCCTCACAGACATACCTGCCTCATGTGACTCTTTGAAAGCAATTATACACAACAAACATACGTTAACGATAGTTCGTACAAAAAGGGTTATTCTCTATGACAGTTTATTTTATGTCCAGGGTTGTTTCTCCTAATGTAGCTCTTACATTGTCCTCATTAAAACTATTCTTTTGTGTATGTACGGAAACATCAGCTGAGAATTCTGTTGCCTGTGTAAGCAAAATTTTAGATTTTAAAGTTGATACTTTTTAGAAGCAAGGGTGATTCAATTTTAAGGTTAAAATGGATATTTACACATAAATAATTGGAGATGTTTGTGTCCTGGCAGGTTATTTGTAATTTATCACAATGCAGTGCTAATAATTTTATGCCATTCTAGGTGCAGTTAGGTTTATTTTTTAATAGTAACGTACTTTAGAAAACACATTAAAAATAGTGGGGGACATAAACTTGTAAAGAGGATTTTAATAGGGGCCCAGTTTATGTACAATGTACTTTGGGGAGCAGAGATCATCTCCTATGAAGTGGACCCACCCCACCCTAATCTCCAGGGTGACAGACAGCATCATTTTTCAGTGCCTGAGGAGAGAAGACAGAGTTCCTGACTGTGGACTATTGGAGTGGATTTGGGCCAAGAAAGTCCTTGAGAATAATCCTAGTTTTTCTTCAACTCCAAACTGGTCACCATTCTCTGGTGTGTTCCTGAACATGCACGCCCTGCTGTTGCATACACAGAATAAGTAACTGCAGTGCTCTGTGTCCAAATTTGCAGTTGGGCCTCTGGCTTTCTAGGGCTTTCTCTGTGATACAATCAGAGCTCCTATCTCCAGAGGCTTTGCCATTCCCCAGGACTCTATTAATACAAACAAAGGAATAGGAGGCTGAATTTGTCATTATTTGGGAATGAAATTTGTCATTTACTGAAAAATCATAGTGTCATAAGCATACACATGCCCACAATTTTAGAAGAATTTTTATGCTTGACTATCTGCTGTTGTACATGTTGTACATCAGCAAAGTCTCTTGAAAATTTCATTATCCCAGCTTTAAAATATAAAGCACCATCTTTTCTTCAAATCCAAACTGTTCCCCATTCTCTGGTGTGTAACTGAGCATGCAAACCCCACTGTTATGTACACAAATTAAGTAATTGCAATGTTCTGTGTCCGACCTGCATTTGAAAAGATACAGCTACAAATGTAGTTTGGCAAATGTGGAATTAGAGTCTAGTTTTAGAGAATGGATCATGGTTTCTCCAATTAATTTCAGGGATGGCTATTTGGGGTTTTGTTTTAGTTAAAAGAATGTGTAGTACCTACTTTTTAAAAAATGAAATAATGCTGCAACCTTAGTACTTTGGCTTTCAAATCCAGTTTCATACTTCTTAATGCAACCTCTGTTCTTGACTTGGGGGAGAATTTGGTAAATGCTGTTTTTATTTCTAACCAGGTATTCTGAGTGAGGAGTGATTTTATAACCTGGAATATTTGCTCTTTTGAGGTTAGCCGGCCACCCATAGCTTGTTATTTAAAAGTTGAAAATTTAACTAATTAAACAAATATTCTGGCACTGTCTTATGCACGGCAGTATTATCAGGGAGCTGGGCAGTACACTGGGCATTCCGTTGATCCTAGGCCTCCCTCTGGCACTCAGAAATGAAAGGAAATGCAGGTGAGCATGCAGTTTATCAGTCAAGGTATCTGAACAGAGACAGGGCTTAATAAGTAATTGTTTAGAGAAGCCGCACCTTATATTTTGGAAAGTCCAAGATGTTGAAAAAAACATTCTGGGTAATTTCCTTAAATGAGGGGAAAGACCCAGCCATAAAGCTGTTGAAACCAGTTTGTATTCTGACACTCATTTTGCACAGAAGCTATGTGGGAGATGTCATTAGCTAAAAAGTTGTCAGAGCATCAATAAAATATTGGCTAGACATTTCACCCCCTTTTGTCTCCTACAACATAACTTAATTAGAATTGTATACTCTTACTGGAAATTTAAGAAGTTAGCTATATGCTCAAATTAATCAAAGAAAAGAAAATACGATCCATTTCAAGCTATTTTTGCCCACTTCAGTGATATGGTACACAGACAAGCTTTCTGCTACAGCTTCATCAGAGTAGGAGGGGGCTTCCTCCTTTCCTCCTTTGCCCTCACCTCCAGCGCTAACGAGGGAGTAATTTATCCAAATGAAAAGGTCCTGTCAGGCACTGGAGGGCTTAACAAATTGTATTTGAGAGAATAAAAGCAAACTACAAGTTGGCTTTTAACAATATGAAAATCATGAGTTCACATGCCAACATATTAATAAGATTAGTTTTATGAGGAAAGAGTAATCAGGTAGATGGAGGCATCATAAGGGGTTCTCCCTAGCTAAAGAAATATTGGTTAGCTATTGAAACATATTCATATGAAGATGCTTTGCAATCTTAAAAAAATTCCAAATCACTTTCAGTTTTTTGTGATAAAAGGGGAAATTGCTTTAAATTATCTAGCCCTGTAACTTTTAAGTCGCTTCAGTTGTGCTAAATTCAAGTGCTTGTAGATTTTAGGAATGTCCTGATTAAAGTGTTGTTTGATTATAAATAAGTATCTGCTTATTTGTAATTGTCACATATTGGTAGGTGTGGATTGATTAATTACAGAGATGCTGTTACATTGGTATAAACTTAAAATACTTAGCAAAGAATTATAGCACCTATGAAAAAGAATTTTTCTAAGCAATAAACTTAATTTTGTCCTTCAAAAGATGGTCACTATTTTGTTGTCACTATGTATGGTGATGTAATTAATTTGAGTTAGAAAGATATTTTTTAATAATGGTGACAATATACTCAAGTACGCATGACTAAAATGACAATGCAGTATGAAAATGTTTTACAGTTGAAAGGCTAAGATGCTCTTATTTTATTGTCACTGTGTGGAGTACGACAGCTCAGACCCTTTTGTCTGCCTCTCTTAGCCCTTCCAATGCCTCTGTGTACCTTATGTTTCAGCATCCTTTTCTCCTTACTTAATGAGGAACTCACACAAAGATATGAGACTGTAGTAGATTAGCTTTACCAAGACACTGCACTTAAAGGAAGAAACTTGGAATAAAAAGCTTACAGTAAATGAATCTGGAGGTGATATGTTGGTCAAGTAGAGGACATGAGTGTCCTTAAAATGCCAGGATTTCCTCTTCCTAAAGAGAGCTCTACTTACGTCTAGTCAGGTCACTCAGTGGCTAGAACAGCATTGTGCTTTCAGGACTTGAACTCTGTTACATGCAAGTTTGCATTTAACTCATAGAGAAAATTAACTTTGCATTTTCAATCACTGGTCAGGAACTAAGAGGGGACACCCTGTAGTCAGCCTTCCAGTTTGGAAGAAAGGAAGCTTCCAGGCTACCGCCAGCATACCTGGCCTCTAACGAGGGCTTTGGTGCTAGATGCTGACAGAAGCTACATTTTTTAAAGTCTTAGGGCAGAGTTCTGCTTCATAGGTGCAGCCATGGATGTTGATACCACGCGGCTGGATGTGGCTGAGGAGTCCAAGGTAGTGGTCCAGTGAACACTAACTGATGGGAATTAAAACAGTTGATGACCCCAGGGCCTCCCACCTTGTGTGTCAGAGACTGTAATCTCTTAAATGGAGAAAACCACACTGAGATGCTAGGAGGTTAGGAAAAGTGATTGTAAAGGGGTTTTATGAGTTTACTTTACTATGGTAAGTGGTAATATCCTCCTCTCCCCAAATACCTCCAGCCTGGGAGAGCAGAACATCTATCCTCAAGACTCCTTGAGCAGTGTATGGTAGTTTTGAATGACATCCTCCCTGGGGTCCAGCCAACTGTTAAAAGACTTGACCTAGAATAACATACTGCTGAGGACTCAGTCCTCTTACTGGTTATGAAATTTGAAAATAGTTTATACTTTAGGAAATTATTTTGGCTTAGTCTTTAAATTCTGATATTTCCCCCAGCCCTGGAACTGAATTGCCTCATTTCATAAAGACCTAAAAAATTTAAGTCCACAGACTGGGGGTAGGGATTTTGTTTTTAGTATGATAAACAATCTGACTTGGAAGTAACTTGAAGATCTGTAGTAATTATTTCTTCTACTCAGCTACAGCCATCTAGGATAATTACTAAGTCACTGGAGTCAATAGCTGTATTTCTACCCTATCCTAAAGATCTGAAAGAAATCTAATTTCTTTATTAACAATCCTACATCATATTGGCATACTAATTTGCCCATGTTAGCTGCACACATCACACTCATTTAATCTGAGGGTATTTTTCCTTTTCTAACTCAGTGATGGCATGGGTTTATCACATGCCCAAGACTTTCTTGGATTGGAAGAATGTTGTGTTCTGTTTAGCTGATGTCTAAGTGCATATATATTTTGCTGATCACTTGGCTCTTGTCTCACCATGCGTATATTGTTGAGCTTGGAGATGGCTGTGGATCGAACCTCTGTGCATGCCATCGGGCACTCAGCGAGCCCCTCCCTTGACTGATGTGCTAGAGGCTCCGAGGGCAATGCAGCAGCCAGGGACATGGTTTCTGTTGGGTAAGATGGCTGGGTACAGATGAGCCTCTTAAGTGAGACAAACACAAGGAATACAATCTTAGAAATAAAATGCACTCTCACACTTCGGGAGTGGTAAAACAACCCAGCCTGGGTGGAGGGGTTTCTTAGGAGAGCGATTTGGAAAGATTTCTTTCTTCTTTCTTTGCAGTTTGCTCTGCACTAGGCTGCCAAAACACCACTGCCTCCAAGGCCTTTACCTATACTGCTGTGTTTGTCTTAGTCTTCTTTGAAGACTCCTCTTTTCCACCTTCAGCACAAATATTAATGTTTTCCAAGATTCTCCTCTTGCCTCTGTTCTCTCTAAATGTTGATTCTGGGCAGTAAACGTACTCAGCTACATGAGATGACTGGCTCCTGTGGACACCCCCAACTTTCTGCCCCCCACTCCACCCTCCCTCCTGAGTGGCAGGCTCCCACTTCCAGGTTCCTGTGGGCGCCTCTGCCTGAATGACACCATGTCTCTCACCTCCTTTCCTTCCTGGGGACTGCTTCAATCAGCTTTGCAAGACTGAGGATAGAGAAGTCAAGGATAGATGTCTGAGTCCAAAGAGCTTGCTCCATACACTGAAGAGTACAGAAATGCTAGGGGGCTGTAGTGAAAAATACAATTTCCAAGAATTTTGAGAGTAGAGTAGTTCCAGACAGGAGGAACTACTATCCAAAAAGCATAGTCAAGACCTTAACCTGAAGTGGGTCTTACTTAGTGTGTGTGTGTGTGTGTGTGTGTGTGTGTGTGTGCGCGCGCGCGCGCGCAAATCTTTTGAATGTCTTTGAAAGATAGGAACTCTTTCATAGAAAAACATGTATGAACAAATATGCATGAAATATCAAGGCCCTCCTGGACCCTTAGAAACCTATTCAGGTATTCTCTAAGAATCCATGAATCCTAGGCTAACAACACTTGATTTGGGACATTAAAAGGATCCCTAGAGATTAACTAGAGTATAAAAAAATGCTCCCTTCCTATTGGAAAACAGAGGTGCCAAATTAAATAAGAAATATTTACAAAGTGTTACTAAAACTTTCTCTAAAAATTAATCCATTGTACTAGGCATGATGCCTATAATCTCAGTTAGTAAGGCTGTTGAGGATTGCAAGTTCAAGGCTAGCCTGAGGAACTCTGCGAACCCCTGTCTCAAAATAAAAATAAAGAGGCCTGAGAATATACTCAGGGTAGTGCACGCCTGGGCTCAATCTGAAGTACACCCTCTACCCTCAAATGAGATTGCCTTTTTGTTATTGGGTTTAAAAAGTTCTTTAAATTTTTTATTCAGTTTTAAAATATTTTAGTTGTGCTTACTGATGAGCAGTTTTTTATTTAGACAAAGACAAGTTTTAAAAATGTTTAGTGTCTTTTGTAGCTGCTTTAATAAAAATTTGCAAGCACCAAAGACTTAATGATATTCTTCTGTTTTCTTTCAGAACTTCATAAAAATTATAGTTTGTATGTTTAGGTGTATGATTAGTTCAAATTAACTTTTGTGTCTGCTGTGGGCTAAAAATAAAATTTTAATTTTTCCTCATTTTCTTTTGTTCTAGTACCATGTGCTGAATATATTTTATTTTTCCCATTGAATTGCTCAGGCACCTTAGTCAAAACTCCAGTGGTGGTGTAGGTGTAGTGTTTAGATGATTTTACCTATTACCTATCTATCTATCTACCTACCTATCTATCTATCTATCTGTCTATCCCAATTCCAGTACAAATTCCTTTACACCAATCTGGTAATGTGTGTTCTATAATTTATTCTTCTCTTTCAAGAAAGTTTTGCCTATTCTAATTCTTCCTCCTTTCTACATCAATGTTAGAATTAACTTTTCAATTTCTAGGAGAAATCTCATGATATTTGATTTTGATTGCATTGATCTATGGGCCAACTTGGGAGGAGATTGACACCTTTATGTTGATTCTTCCAATCCGTGAACACAAGCTACTTCTCCATTTATTTGAGTTTTCTTTAATTTCTCTCAGCGGTGTTTATAACTTTCCATGTGGAGGGCCTGTGCGTTTTGATTAAATTTTGGCTAATAATTTTTCATCATTCAGTATTGGTTTAAACAGAATAAAATCACTTGCAGTGACTTGTTGCCACTATATGGAAGCACAGTTTATTTTCGCGCAGCAGTGCTGCATTAGCTCTGTTCTGCAGATTGGCATATTTACTGATGATATACTATCACAGGAGCTGCTATTTTCTCCAGTCTGTAGTTAAGCCTATCTAGAGAATTTTCATTTTTAATATCACACTCTTCACCTCTAGAATTTCCACTTGTCCTTTTTCTATAGCTTTCATTCCTCTGCTGAAATTACCAGTTTGTTCAGTCTTTCAGGCCATCTTTCTTTTACGTTATTAAACATCTTTGTAATAGTGCTTAAAGTACTTATCTGCTAATCCCAACAATTTGGATCATGTTAGGGTCACTTTCTAGTCATTTTTTAAACTATAGATCACATCCCTGACCCTACCTGTCTAGTATTTTTAAATATTATACTGAATATTATAGATATTGTATTCAGTTATGTTTCTTTGAAGAGTTAATTTTTGTTGTAATAGGCAGTTAAGTTACTGACTCCATTGAGTGCTTAGAAATTTGGTTTAGCTTTTTCTTTCAGTGGCACTCTTTTTGTTTTACTGTTGGTCTTAGGATGAACCCTTAGTCTTTGGACAAAGCTTTTATTCCTAGGTGCCAAGGGTTCTCCAGTCTATCCATCTTGGTGGTATGCAAACCCTAAAATCTCTTGTTTGCAGAAGGTCACAGTTCAACTGTTCTCCAGCTTTGTCAGCCTTTCAGCTTTCTATTTGGCTTCTTGGTGTCTCCCTTGGGCATGCGTGGTTTGGGACTGGGCCAAGGACCATAGAGGTTTATGGACATATTTGGGTGTTTCCTCTCTGGGGTTCTCCTTTTCCCAGGATTTACTCCCTAAATTCATGCTGTCAATATTGGCTCATAATTACATCCTGACTTCTAAAGCCAAAGAATCCAGTGATTTTCTGCTTGAGTTCCAGCTGCCTGATGCCTCTTGGACTGGGCATATCCCTTGTGGGGAAAGCCATATAAATTTTGTACCATGCAATGTGTCTCCTGTTCCATGGATCAAATGTTCTCCAGCTATTGTCTGATTTTGGTCACTTTATAATCTTTCAAATAGTTTTTAAAAAAATGTGCCCAGCGTATGTAATTGTGACTTGACAGTTAATCTGGTACAAAGTACTTTGTCACTACTAGAAATCTCTTTTCAAATACGTTTATCACATTCATAAATTGATGGCAATTCTTTAACTTCCTCCATAAAGAGTCCAAAATGTGGGAAATTAAGTTTCTTATGAGGAATATGAGAGTTTAGTTGGTGCAGTTTGATAGAAGACTTGATGGAAAAGATTTCTCAAACAAAATTGAATTCATTCATTTACTGATTGAGATTGTTAGTTTCAGTAAGGGCTTCCCTGCATTGGTCTGGAAGTCTTTCTA
Source organism: Dinomys branickii (assembly GCA_004027595.1). Taxonomy (NCBI): domain Eukaryota; kingdom Metazoa; phylum Chordata; class Mammalia; order Rodentia; family Dinomyidae; genus Dinomys; species Dinomys branickii. The sequence continues at coordinate 70,352 of PVLD010004764.1, forward strand.
TTAGCAGTGGCTCTGGAGCCAATTTTGCAGTAATCTTAGCCAGTGAAGAGGAAAGGAAGCCTTTGAATGACTAGACATATACTTGATTAATCATGGAGAGTCTCTCAAGTCTCACTTAGAACCAAGTTATCTTTTTTGTCGTTATTGTTGTTGCTGAGAGGGTGTATTTGTCAGCACTCCTGTTGCTGTGACCAAATACCTGACACCACTTAAAGGAGGGAATAATTTATTTGCCTCATGGCTTCAGAAGATTCTGTCCATGGTTGCTGGCTCCAAGGAAAAAACATCACGGTGGAAGGACATGGTGCAGTAAATCTGCTTAGTTCACGGTGGCTGGGAAACAGAGAAGGGGAACACCACCAAAGAAGAGGCCAGTGATTACATGTAGATCATGCCTAATCACTCACCCAGACACACCCAGAAGTGTACTTTCCCAATTCTCTAGGCAGCTCTCCAGCCAATCAAGTGGACAGTAAAGCTCAACAGTCACAGCAGAAGTCTTTTGCCCGGGCCAAGCTCAAACTCCCAACCTCAAACAATCCTTCTGCCTCAGCCATCTGAATAGCTGGGACTACAAATTCATGCCATGGTTTCTAGCCTACCTTTGTTTTATTTATTTATTTATTGTGGTGGTAGGATTCAAACCCAGGGCAAGGCAAGCACTCTACTTCTGAGCTAAACCAACAACCCTATCCTTATTTTAAGTATAGCTATAGCAACCCTTTTGATCTCTCCCCCCAGCTTATAGAACATTAGTATTATCCAGATCCTAGGGAAACAAATGTATGGATATGGTTTGTGTATCCAGAAGTATGTGTATTGTCAGGGTACCATGCATAAAAAAGTGTAAAATAGACTGATGAGTGAAACAATACAAGTCTGCACTAAGCGCACTTGCAGAAGAGCGGAGGAGCTGAGTGGTTCAGAGATGGCTTCAGCAAGAGCAAGTTTGAGCAGTTCACCGAAGGTTGTTGTATTTGGTAGGCTCCTGGGAGGATACAGAAGATGCACTTAAAGAAAATGAAAGAGAATCCAATAAAGGCACTAGTTGCAAGGGTATGTGTGGAGTTAAAGAAAACCAGTAAAGAATGGCAGAGAGCTCTAGGGCTTGAAGCAGTACGAAGCATTATCTTCCCTAGACTGGAAAGAGCAAGAGGACGGAGAGGATACCAGACCAGCAAGCCCCGTGGCACTGGGAGGAGCCCTCTGTGGCCTCCAGTGACACTTTGACTGTGATCTCCTTCCAATCTCCCTATCCTTTCTTCTTTCTCCCTTTTCCTCCCTTGTACTTTTGTTTATTTATTTATTTTTTATTTTGGAAGTAAAAAAATGAAAACATTAGCAAACAGACACAAAGTAGCACTAGAACAGTACAAAAACTGAATTACAGATAAGGTGACAGGGAATTAACAATGGTTGTTGTATTACATATTGATAACTTCATAGTGTGTGTTCAGGATAATGCTTATAGACATACAAGATTTATCAAACAACTAATCATTGATTGTTCCTTACAATAAAGCAACATGAGACAATAGTGCAACCATGTTAGCCATCCTGCACATATATACATACTTACATAGCTATCCCTTTCTCCCTTTTCTCCTTCCCCTCATCCCAATTGCTCTTTACTTTTGAGCAGTTTCCTTTCACACCTCCTAATTTATATTCCCACCTTCAGATTCTTACATTAATGATACAATACGCTGTTTGTACATGCACATCTGATTTATTTCACTTATGAGTATGGTCTTTAATTGTGACCATTTGCCTATAAAAGCCTCAAGTTTGTCTTTCTTTACAGCTGAATAATATTCCATTATGTAAAAATGCCACAGTTTTTTTTTTTATCCAGTCCTCTGTGGATGGACACTTGGGTTGCTTCCACGATTTAGCTATTACAAATTGTGCTGCTATAAACATGGGTGCACATATATCACAGTGATATGATGTTTTCAGGTCTTCTGGGAAAATACTCAGAAGGGGAATAGTTGGGTTGAATGGGACCTGTAGACCTAGTTTGCTGAGAAATCTCCAAACCGATCTCCACGATGGTTTCACTAGTCTGCATTCCCACCAGCAGGGCAGAAGAGTTCCTATTTCTCCACAGCCTCACCAGCATTTGTTATTGGATGATTTCTTGATGCTGGCCAATCTTACTGGGGTGAGACGAAATCTCAGTGTTGTTTTTATTTGCATTTCTCATCCCTTGTACTTTTATCACTACCTAGTAGAGAATTGTAGAGTGCCTGCTGCCAGCACCTGCTCTTTTCCTGTTGGGTTTTAATTTGTGCCTTTGCTCACAATGTCTTTCCTTTGCAGGGAAAGACTGCTGGGAAGAGAGGCCCACACATGTCTTGTGCAGATTGGGTCACTAGCTTTACAGAGGCCAGATGCCAGTGATATGTCAAGACCAAGGACAAATACCATTCACTCACTCGTTCACTCACTCACTTGCTATTCTAAAAGCCAGGGACAATTAATGTCATCATGTATGTGACTTCTCTACTAAACCTTTGAGCATGATGGGTGATGAGAAGTACCTGTAAATGACGCACATGAAATGCATTCAAAGGGCAAAAATATCAGATATCTGAATTCCTTGGGTGAACATTGGGGCATCAGAATGTCATTCCATGTGCTCCATATCCACCAGGTTCCAAAGCGAAGCCCGTGCAGTCCTCTTTGCTGCTCCCCTAAGGAGCCCTGGATGGCTTTTCTTACTGGGGCTTCTCATGTTAATGGATGCCCAACGTCCTGCACTCAGCTTCCACTGCCAATCCAGTCATTATGGGAACTAATTCAGAGGTCATGACTTTATGTAATGATCTTCCAAAGGCAGATTTTAAGAGGCCATTCTACTGTAGCCCATGAGATAGAAAAACGTCTCCTCTCTGTAGGTAGCTCTTCCCTAGGCTATAAGATCTGTTGATTTGATAGTCCAGGGCATTGCTAAAAGGATGGAGCTGAGGCCACGATGAAGATGGTTGTTTGGAAATGTAGGACAAACTCCCAGCCCATGTAAGTTACTGGGGAGAAAGAAATCAGCTAGACAAACAAGATAGCAAAGTGTTAGCCAAGTACAGAGCCATAGGTGGAGATTTGCTGCCTGTTAGTAAGTTATTTACTGTTTGCATTTTCTGATTTCAACCAGGATAAGGGTAAAGACATTGAGTTTAACTTCTATAAAGTTAAAATAAGTCAGCAAGCAGCCCAGTTTGAATTCCATGAAGGCTGGCACAGTTTAAAAGAGCTGACACTAGTTTGTCGGTCAGTAGGAATGACATCCTCTCGTTTGGTCTCAAGGAGGTAGTGATTTCACTTGGTACATGCAGTTCCTACCATTTCCCTAAACTGTAGACTTTTGATTTTAAGATTTACAAAGAAATTGAAGGAAAGCAGTTACTGTTATGGCTGGTATTTAGATGTCTCCCAAAAGCCTCACGTGCTCTCAAGTGAGAATTTTCAGAGCTGGCTGGATCTAGTGTGGGTGATACTGGGATTAAGGGTGTGTGGTACTAAATTAGTCCACTGATTGGAATTAGCATAATTCTGGGTGTGGCCGAATGGATTTACTGAAGATAAAATTCCCACTTGATGAAGGTGGCACCACCCAAAAGCCTTGTAGCCTGGATGGAATAAAAGGGAAAGGCAAAGTGGCTGCTTGCTGCGTTGCTGCCTCCTGCCTGCTCTGCCATGGACTGTTTCTCCTTTACTGCTCCCCTGTGCTATGCCATCCTACCTTGGAGCCAGCTGACTATGCCTGAAACCTTTATAAATTATGAGGTGAAATAAACCTTTCCTCCTTTAACTTTGGGTGTCAGGTATTTTGTCTCAGTAATGAGAAAAGTAATCAAGATGTCACTATACTTTTAAAGGACAGAATTTATTTATGAAGTATTCATCAAGTGAAGACTACTCTGATCTTTGGGCTGCCCATAAAGCATTCCCACCACATCTGCTATGTGCAATCTCCAGTGGTTGAATAGAGCTGGAGGGATTTTATTTTCAGGGTTTGGCATGTGCTATCAAAGCAGAAGGCCATTGGTGGGGGTCCATGTGATGATTTCCATGGACCCAGCCCATCCATGTATCCATATGGAGTTGTGGTGCTGTTTCGTGGAGACTGTAAACTATTCTTTAAATCCACCTGGTTTAGTATCTAGCAGGAGCACGGCTGCACTAAGGAATTTATGTAAGACTTAGGGATAGTGATGGTAAGGCAGTATTTTCTGGCTAAAAAGGATGCTAAAGACTGAACAAGTTTCTTAAGGGGTGGGGAATCCTATTTGCTGTGATTGGTAGCATAGAACTATCTGTATCAGTTGGGGCTTTGAGGTTCAAGTGCTGCTCAGTCCAGAAGCAAAGGGACAGATCAAATGACCTGAATCCTTTCAGCTTTGAGGTGCAGTGGAAAGTGCTCCCAAGACAATTTAATACTGTTTTTCTTCCTTGTTTTCTCCCCCTTAATTTGCACTTCCAATTTTCAGTGTCTATAATGTGCTAACGGGCTTTCCTCCTATTAAAAGACACGTGTGAATGTGAGAATGTTCTCCTCTAGAAACGATGCTCCCTAGGGTTTGCTTCTGGCCTGAGGTCCTATGAGGTAGGTGTTGAAACCTCCTCCACAGCAGAATGGGGTAGCGGTGAGCCTCTTCAAGGGCAGCAACTCTCCTGCTAATTTTGACAAGAAAGGGAGACACTCAGTTACTTGAAGAGAAAAGAAGACTAATGTGATCCATTTGTAAATCAAGATGGAATGGGGTTCAGCTGTGGGTATGTGTTCAGAGCCATCTATTCTCTTCTGTCATGGCACCTGTTAGAACACAGTAGTCCTAGTTCATCCTTCTTGGTCAGATAATCATTCTTCCCATCCTGCACTATAGAAGACATACTGAAGAGGAAGGAAGGGAAAGGCCCAGACAGGGTGGTACTGCTGTGTGTGTCCACTGCTTCAGGTGGCTCTGAGTCAGGATTCTGAGATGGGGACAAGAGGAGGTGAAAGAGAGGTGGACAGGGGAGGCTCCGCACCTTGTATTTGATTGTTTTAGCAGGGTCATCCTAAATGCCCCAGAACAAGGGTCTTCAGAACATGACACTGAAGAACAGAATGCAGGAAGACTAAGAAAATTGTCACTTTTGGTCATTAAGTATGGCAGGGATTAAAACGGGGTTTTTCTAAGACACCTACATCTCCCCTACTCTGTAACTGCATGATTCTGTGACTTCTCTCTGTAACAAGGCAGTTACAATTATCAATGAGAAGGTGGACCTTGTGAAAAATCATTATTGTACACCTACATCTCCCCTACTCTGTAACTGCATGATTCTATGACTTCTCTCTGTAACAAGGCAGTTACAATTATCAATGAGAAGGTGGACCTTGTGAAAAATCATTATTGTACCTGGAAAATTACAAGCTAAAATATTCTTATTAAAATTCACCAGCATATATACTTTCTCAAGCCATGATGACTTCATGGTCTAAGTGAAAATTTCATATTCCTTTAGAAAATTGAATCAGCATGGCAGAAAATTACATTTGACTCATAGATGTTATTTCTACATCATTCTTTGCCCAAGAAAACAATGACTCTGAGACATAAGATTGACAGCTAGGAGTAAGAGACAACTTCTACCAGGTGCTTTTCTGGCCCTAGAATCTGTCTCAGGTATTTTACGTAAACTAGTTCACTTAAACCCCAGAAAAACTCTATCACAGGAATTGGTTCTCAACACCTACCTAACAGGTGAGGCACCTGAAGACTGGAGAGATTACTACATCAGGTCTGGGACTGAGCTGCGGAGCCACCCAACCAACTCTGAACTCTCCTGTGGATCAGCACATTTTTCCAACTGTTCCCCTCCCGCTGAGGGTCAGCAGAATTGGTCAGCGTGGGCTGTACTCATATCGTGAAGAATTAAGATCTTCACATTGCAGAACTAAGAGATCTGCTTAGGCATCAGAGCAGGAATGAAAAGCCTTAGTTTTAATCAAGTGTGAAATGGGTCAACAAGCCACTCTATACCTGTAACTAAATAACTTATTTTCCGAATACTGCTGTTAGGAATTAAAATCTAAGCAGGATCATTGCATTTATAGTTCTCTACCTCTAGACAGTCGTGACAAGTGGGTGAAGACTCTGTCAGATGCTGTTAGAAGTCTCTTAAACTTATCAAGTCATTTAAATCTGACTGCCACCAATGAGATATGTACCAAGGACATAACTTTTTCTCATTTTCCAGATAGGGAAACTGAGGCTCAGTTGGTGCACAAAACCAGCAAGGAAGTGGCAGGGCTGCAAAGTAGGCCTGGTTCTTTAGCCATTATTCTAACCTGCTTTGCAGCACTGGCCTTTGGCGAGTCTGAGACACTTGCTTCTGTGAGGATCAGGACCCACTGTCCTTAGGCGTGAGTTGAGGCCTCATGACACCAGTGGCGAGCTGTGCTTTGTGTGAGCCTATGTTCGAGCCACGCAACACAAGTCAGTCATGTCTCTGAGGACAGGGTGGACCTACACAGGTCATGTGTCACACAAGAGCCTCATAGTGGTGCCCTGGGAAACAAATGCCACGTTCATTCTGCTGCCTTGGCATCTGTGTCCTGAAATAAGAATATGAGAATTTATTTTTGTAATTTTTATATGGAAATGGTAAATTACTCAGTGTTCCAAGATTGTGTTCACTTATTTCATGTCCAGTGGATGTTACAATGCATTTAAGTGTGGTTTTAGGACCTTTCCAAGGGTGCTTATTGAGTTATAAAGGGGAGCAAAGTGAGCAAGTGTCTGCTGGACAGAGCCTGAGTTCTTCAGTACAATACAGCCTTCTAGTTCCAAAGGACTCTCTGCCTAGTGCCTCAGCACTGCCCTGGCCCTCCTTCCCACAGCCTTGATGGATGTTTGGAGCTCTTAATACAGCAGCCTATCAGGATGTGCCAGGACTTGGAGCCTTTGCCTATGGCACCTACAGTATTTCCCTCGACATCCCAGCCCCAAGATCTCATTTTCAATACTTAGTTCAAGTTTGGCCCTGTCCCTCTTTGACCAATAGTATTGACTGCTTTCTTCTTTTTTTTCTGTATCCTGAACAGACCTCTAACACAGCACCAATGACATGTTAGAGTCTACAAAATGGTCTTAACGGCATTTGGCTTGTATTTGTTGAATACTGGGCCCTGTGTCATATGACTTTTGTGACCACCTCTTAAAGCAGGCCCTACTCTTATGGTCACTGTGTGGATGAAGGAAACAAAGCAAGTGTGACTAAGCCACTTTCCCAAGGTCACATGACTGGTGTTTTTGTTAGCGAAACTCTGTGTCTGGAGGGCAAGGCCACCTTACTTGAGCCAGAGCCCAATGGGATGTACCAAAGGCCCAAGCCTGTTTTCCATTCCTGTTTTTGGAGCTTGACAGGGGTGGAAAGAGAGGTGGAGATGTTATTATTGACAGTGGAGAGGACACAGATGCTGGGCCCATTGGTAGGCAGAAATCAGTGTCCACATTTCTTCGCATTTTTTAGCACATGTATGCTAATGGCCGCTTGACAATCATTGGGTGGGAATGAATGGACACCTGCCTCTCTTTCAGTATGTTCTACATTTACAGCATGGAGAGATCATGGGGATTCTTCAAGATAGCTAAGACCTCAAGGTGGAGGTAGATTCATGCTGACTTGTGGCAAAGAGTAAGGGGGGTTTCTTTGCACAGGGAACTATGGGCAAAGGCTGGACTCATTAAGCTGGTCAGCAGGTCTGGTTTTCCTGCCTTCTGTAATATCTTGTTTTTTCTCTAAGTTCCCCCAACTGGGAAAGGCTTCCCTCACTCAGCCCTTGCCAGGAAACCATAGTATGTTTTTTTTTGGCGGTACTGGGGATTGAACTCAGGACCCTGCGCTTGCTAGGCAGGCACTTATGCCACTGATCTATATCCCCAGCTCCAGGAAACCATAGTATGGTACTTGTTAGCTGTCCCCTTGCCCGCCCTGCCAGCCCTCTGAGAGCTCCAGCCTCACTCGCGAACCTTTGTGCTTGCTTCTCAGCTGACAGACATGAGTCGTTTCAGTGTTCAGATTCACCCAGCTGGGGCTTCCTTTTCAGGTGAACATGTTTGTCGAAGGCTTCCACGATGCCATCCTGCTCTATGTCCTGGCTCTGCATGAAGTTCTCAGAGCTGGCTACAGCAAGAAGGATGGAGGGAAGATTATCCAACAGACTTGGAACAGAACATTTGAAGGTAGGGATTTACTCTACAGGATGACAGCCCTGTAGCCGATTGAGCTGCCTCTTCTGGGGTTGTTTCTCTTGGTTGAAACTATGGGACCTTCCCAGTATCCTGCTTTTCCTGCTTTTAAAGGGTGAATAATAAATGAAGACCAAATGCATATGCTTTGAAAAGCCCCACTGAAATAGGAGATGTTTCCTTATGATTACTTAGCTAACAACCCTGTACCCCTTAAATTTACATTTAACGCAAACCTCATTCACAACAGAACAATAAATTTCTGAAGAGATCTGTGACTGGCTTTAAAGGAAGTGTTAATTCCAGATAATGCATTCCTTTGTTCAGACTGTGTTGGTTTTTGTGAACTTCAGAAGACTTTACTGGCATGGTTAAACCTGGTGGTTCAAGGTGGTTAGCAGGTCCAGCCAGCCCCGCTGCTCTCTGCCTTTTCAAAGGGTATATATTGATGCTTTCTTAAGAACAGAGAAGTATAACCCAACAACAGCAAAAGCCTATAATCTCATTGCTCAAGCAACATCTATTGACATTTAAAAATTAAACAAGACTAACACTACTTTTTTTTTTTGAGACAGGGTCTCACTATGTAGTTCAGGCTGACCTTGAACTATGTGTGTAGTCACTTTGGCCTTGAACTCCCGGTGATCCTTCTGTCTCTTCTGCCTCAGCCTGCCAAGTACTAGGATTATATATGTGTGCCACCACATCCGGCAAGACTATTCTTGGGTACAAAAGTAAACCAGTATAAAAGTGTACAAAATTGCTGGGTGTGGTGCTGCATGCCTTGTAATCCCAGCACTGAGGAGGCTGAGGCAGGAGGATCGTTGTGAGTTCGAGGTCAGCCTGGGTTACAAAGTGAGCTCAAGGCCAGCCTGAACTGCATAGTGAGACCCTGCCTCAAAAAAAAAGGTGGACAAAATGAAAAGTGAAGGCTTCTCTTCTCATTTAATCCTCTTTCTCAATGTAGTCACTATTAACAATTTTCTTTGTGATTCTGTCAGAAAATATTTTGTGCCTCTGCCAGCATGTATGCATTTTTATCTTATCTAGAACTTTTATATAAAAAGGGTCACACTATGAATGCCATTTTTCATCTTAGATTTTTTAAACTTGTATGTCATCAGTTAGAAGACTTTTCTGTATGAACACTTATCAAGTGGGAGTTACACATTGGTCCATGTTTTGGCTATTCAAGAATTTCTTTAACCCCCTGACTGGTGGACACTTCAGTGGTTTTTAACTTTTGGTATTATTCAGTATGCTGTCATGAACCTCTTGCACCTTTTGATGAGTTTTTGTGAATATTTCCAACCGGGAACATTTCTAACTGTGGGACTTCTTGGTCCCAAAGTAAATTATTGCTTTATAAAGTGTAGCAGATCTTGACAAATGTTTTCCAGAAAAGTCTGCTGTTCTGTATTTTTGACCACAGTGTATACCGGAGTGTGTTCCTCCCTCTGAGCTTCTATTCTTTACCCAGTTGATAAGGAGTCTGGACTGGTTCCCTCTCACCTCACCAACACTCAGAACTGATGTGAAACTCCCTAAGAAAATGAGTTGGTTCCTGTTGCCCTGCAAACATCAACTTTCTATTTATTCATTCATTTAAGTATTCACTGAACACCTACTATGTGCCAGGCACTGTTCAAGGAGCTGAGGATTCAGCAGTGAACTAAAGCTGTTCCCTGCAACCAGTACAGCTGACAAGCAAGTTGGTAGAGGCAGGCAGTAAAGAAGTAGAGCTGCCGTTTCAGGAGACACAAAATAAAGCAGGGTAGGGAGACGAGAAAAAAGTGCTGGCAGGGAAGGAAGGGGACTGCTGAGTTAGGGTAGTCAGAAACATCTCTGAGCGGCATCGGGATAGAGGCTCAAGGGAGCGGGAGGAGGTGCATCGAGGTTTGCAGGACCGCACAGCGATTACGGAGAGCCTGAATACCTCTTGCGAAGTGTCTTCCAGGAGCCGGGGACTATATTTCACAAGTGTAAGGGGCAGAGTGATAGGAATCAAAGCTGGAAAGAGCGAGGCTGGATCCTGTGAACCTTGAGGGAAGCCTTGCTAGGGAGCTGGAAAGTCTCAGGAGGATTTCTGGTGACGTGGCTGCTTTGTGGGAAGTAAACTGCAGTACGCTACTGGGCATCTTTCAAGAACCATTAACCTGGAGTGCAGATTTCTGGCCTTTGGTCAGTCATTTGCATCCAGCCACTGACTTGTAATCATGGTCTGCTGAGCTTCTTTCTGCACCTGTTTGGTGAGGAGGCTGGACTAGTTGGTGATTGACAAGCACCCTTTCAGTTCTGCCTCTTGCTTACTCTTCCTCTGAGCCTTTTCATAGATTGGGGTGCGCCTGTGAATGCCTTCATAACCTCACGAACCAAAGCTTTCAGTGTCAAGAGCAAGCACTGCCAGGTCTAGCTCCTGGGCATACATACGAGGGCCTTCTCCCATTAGGAGACTCCACTGTGTCCACTTTCTCTCAGGCATCAGAAAAGGCAGTGTAGCCCCAGCGAGGGTTGTCTGGGCCATAGCTGTTGATGGTTGGTGGATTTTGTTTTTCTTTGTGTTTAGTGGATGCCACACCATACTAAAAAACTAGAGTGACATCCCTTTTCACTTGAGACAGATAGTAAGTAGGATGTGGGGGACCAAGCCTCTGAGGTGATTTCGCTTTCCTTCTGACTGCTTCAGCTGAGGAGGAGGAACCAAGTGGGATAATCCAGGGGGCATATTAGGACAAGGTCAAGTTTCCCAGAAGTTGCGCACAATGCGCTGAGAAACTGGGGACACAACCTTGGTTGGCCACATCCCACTTTTAGCTATTACTCACTACACAATGTGGTCGTTTGTCCTTGGTCTTCTGACAAAAGGACAGGAGCCAGAGTTGGGGAGTGTTGGAGGGCACCCAGAAGAAGGTTAAGGGAAGGGCAGGTGCCCACAGTGGCCGGAAGATAGCTTTGCATGGAGTTGGGTCATGGGCAAAATTTTCCCATAGGCCACCTTGGTGCTTCCATCGTAGGGCCACTTCTGTAAGGCACTTACGGTGAGTCCTGAAATGGTTCTGTCTAAAATTAGAATCTCATTTGTCCATATATAGTAAAGATAATTGAAGCTAAGGTAAGTTTTGGGTTTGAATGGTTTGGAGAGCCCATCTTATTTGCTAAATAATAGTCCATTTAAGGGTAAGCCTAAAAAGAGCCTTAAGAAAGATAACTGTATGAAGAAAACCTCTAGCCTTCCTAAAATTAAAAACAATTTTAATTTTAGTGGCCTCTGTAAGTGACCATTAAGTTGTCAAGGGAAAAATACTCTGGATGTTGTTTGACAAATTTGGATTTTATTGCCATGAAACCTGTGATCAACTCTCAAGACTTTCAATAAACGGCCTGGGAAGAAGCTGCGTTTCCTCTGTGTGAGGGGTCAGAGTGTAAATAGGACTGCGGCTCAGACCTTGCGCTCTGCTGTGGGCAAACAGAAATGAGGGCGGAAAGTCTCATTAGTTAAGCGTAGGAAAATTCTGCAGTCAGCCTGACAATCTCACCTTATGTCTGTCACTCTCAAGTGAAGTCTCACCTTGTTAATCAGCCACCCTAGGTTCTCACCCCATTTCTTGGCAAAATTGTAATAATTTTAAGGTGTAATGAGGTCTTGGATTACTAGGGATACCTTGTCTTATAAAATATTCCGCCAAATATTGACCAGGACACACCATTACAGACACCTCTGAACGGAAGGACAAGTGGTTTTGGGGAGCTGATATGTCATATCTATACATGTCCATGTGTGTAGTTAAAATATATATTTATCACTTAAAATCTGACAAGCTGTCAAAAATATACAGTAAAAGTTTGAGGTAGGTGGAAGCTTTGTAACCAGTCTATCTTAAGAAGACAAAAAAAAAAAAAAATCAAGATGAATGGCAGGTCCATTCTGTTTCCAGCAAAGTAGACCAAAGTTTGGAAAAATCAGTGGACCTTCAAACCACAGCCCAAAGGACAGTAAACCCAAATATCTGCCCTCTCCAAAAGACACTAGAGGATGGAACTTTCCCTTGGGATGCTTTTCCCCCAGACTTTCATTTTACTAGGGGAGTCAGTACTTCTAGAGGGAACCAAATGAATAGAAACATCAACTAGGGATTACACCGAACTCTCCCACAAAGAAAACGAGTAGCTTCAGTTAATTAGAATGTTACGTGCATTCTCCTAGTTAGTGAATGAAAAAGAATATATACACATATTCAGTATCAGCCAATGGCATGTGGTTGTTTCTATTGAGTAGGTGCTCTAATCCTCATTGCTGGCCAAAACAAGTGGGTACTAAAGGGTGTCTAGGCTCAGGCTACTACCCTGCCTCAAGTCTCTCTGCACCCCTCCATATGTGTGGGCCGTCTCCCCAGGAGCCTCATGCTTCCTCTGTTTCAACCTCTGTTCCTTTGGAAATACAACTAGAGCAAACTTTCTGGCTTGTCTAAATCATAGATTTCCTCCAGTGTACCTATAAAATTCTTGCTCTTTTCCTGAGTTCCCTGGATTCCCCAGTGTGCTGTGCTAGTCCCCCTCCTGAGTGGTTGGGCATAGCCAGACGTACTCTGCCCGGCTTCAAATACAGCATTACCAGTAATAACAGTACTTATATAATAAACGCAGATTAGCATGATCCCTGATCCAAAAAGCTGAAACTTGAAATACTCCAAAATTAGAAACTTTCACATCACAAATGGAAAAGTTCTTACCATGACAGCTTTTTTACATGCAAAAGTTACTTAAAATACCATATAAAATTGCCTTGGAGCTCCATGTATAAGGGGAAACAAATGAACTTTGTTTTGAGATTTTGGTCTCCTCTCCAAGATACCCCAATATGTGTGCCCCAAATCTGAAATCTGAATCACTTCTCATCCCCAGCACTTTGGATAAGGGGTGCTCACTGTGTAGTAATAATAATGACAGTAATACTAACAGTAAAAAAACAACTAACATCTCTTAAATAAGTACTTTACTTGTTTTATTTCATGTAATCATCTCCGTGGCCTCTTGGTAGGGGTCACGTTATGATTTCTGTTTTACAGTTTTAGAGACTGAGGCTCAAGCATCTTGCCCAGGTCACAGAGGTAGGGATGTCAAAGCTGGAATTCAATGCTGGCCAGCACACTCCAGTTCGGACTGACTAAACGCCCAGGCCAGGCTGCCCCTCTCTTGAGCAGAGACTGTGTTCAGTTCATCTTGGTCTCAGCTGTTGCACGAATTTGGCATCTGGTAGTTTTCCTGCTACATCTGGGTAGAGAATGAGTAAACACAACGGTGCTGGGAAGGAGCAGCTCCTCTTCAGCTCTCGGCTCTGGGACCCTCAAGCAGGCCCCCTGCTCTCCTGCGTACTGACACAGCTTTGTGAAAGTGCATCCACTGTGTCTTGCGCCTGGACTGACCATCCTCTCAGAAGATTTGTCCAGTGATAATGTGAACCTATGATGAGGCAGCTCTGCTTTTCACTCTGCCATTTTTAAGAAAAATTAGTACAAAACTCTGGAATAACCCTGCTGCTTTCAGGATTAGCCTTAATCTTTCTTTCTCTCTTTTTAAACTGTGTTCCCCAAAGAAGATCATTTATTTCTATTTCTTTTCATTTTTAAATGGAGAAATGTTAAGAATTTAGGAATGCAGACACAGATGAAATTATAATGTCTTTCTTAATGCCAACAAAAATGCTCAAAGTCTGATGAGGTTCCCTGTGGCATGAGTTTGTTTTAAAAAATTTTGTAATTCATTTTATTGTTTTTTTTGGCAGATGGAGATACTTTCAGTAACTAACTTGGAGTTCTTCACCTCTGGTCCTACAGGTATTGCCGGGCAGGTATCCATAGATGCCAATGGAGACCGATATGGGGACTTCTCTGTGATCGCCATGACTGACGCAGAAGCAGGCACCCAGGAGGTGAGCGAAGGAGCGTTCTGCAAGGGTGACACTGAGAGCATCTTTGTCCTGAAGTCCAGTAGGCTGTCTTCAGAATAGTCTTCAAATAAGAATGCATGGAAAGTGAAGGAGCGTTAAGTACGGGCAGCTCACTCTTGGTTGAGGGCGACTGGACAGAGTTAGGAAATGGCCCCAGTTTACACCCACAGGGAAACTCTGACTTTCAAGTGGTCAAGAATCACAACAGAGTCCTGTGCTACAGGGGCCCTGGGTCAAAGATGTAAAATGAAACTGCATTTGCCCTTAAACTCAGGGATATTTTTCCCCTGGTGGTTGGTTATAAATTCTACGTGTGGTAATATTTTAAAAGGTAGTGTGCTTTCAGGATCGCATCAAGAAAAGGGGGCCTGAACACAAAGTTGAGTCTCTGATGCTTATGGGGTGTGAACTTTGCATGGGTTTTCTCAGCTATACATGGAATTCACAGCATAATCCTTGCTCATCTCACATGACTATTTAAGACCAGATAACATGAAATCTAGAAAAGTACTATATAGACCTTAAGTGATAAATATGTGTATAAAAATTATGCAAATATTCAATGTTTTAGTAAATAATGCCCCTTCCTCTGTGTTTCTTTGATGGCTCATGCCCAGGATCCTTGCTCCTGTCACCTTTTATAGCTTTGGAACATGGGACTTGCTGTTTTCCTCTCTGTTCAGATATGGCCTTTGCAGGAGGTTCCCAGGCAGCAGGAGTGTCCCACACTCTTTCCCCAGTGAGATTTTTACCCTTTCAATAGCCTGGGTCTTGTCTGTAGCCCAGTTTCCTCCTATGGAAGAATTGGGATGTAGTAGCGTTTTGTGAGCTTGCAGTGGTGAAGGTGTGTGAGGCATTGGGTAAGTGCTCAGCACGTGCAAGTGATTCTTATATTTTGAGAAGGAACTAGAATGCTTTTATTATCATGACCCGACATAGCCTGTGAGAGCCTGCTCAGACAGACAGAAGAGAGAGGGAAGATTTCGAGAGCTGCCCAAGAGCAGAGTCTTGTGCCCAGATGAAATAGAAATGAGTCATGAGAACCTAGGTGGGAAGCTACTCCTGGATCCAGCCTTGGGTAGCTGGTTGAACAGTTATAGTAACCAGAAGTTGAGGCCTGAAATTGAACTATAAGAGTAGTGATTTTCCAGGGAATGGAGGCGCCAATTGAAAGAGTTCAGTTTGGTCATGAGGGTGCAACAGGGCAAATTCATCAGGGGAGAGTGTAACCCCCAAAGGTAGCCTGTAAACAGGAAATCCCAGACAGATATTCTTTACTGCTTTAATTACTTGCTGGACTACCAGGAGTGTAAAGCTGTGTACCTGTTATATGCTTTACCTGGATACTCAGTGGGCCCTGGCTCTTCTATGTAGGTCCCTGAAAGTTATTTGGGCCTTACAAATGGCTGGCGGTGCTGCTCTGTGGCAGATGGGTAGGGCAGTGTCCTAGGGGAAGATAAGCAAGGAAAAGCCCTGACTTTCGAAAGTGTTTACACAGAGAGAAGAAATCCTCCCTTCCCACCGGGTAGTAGACTAGACAATACCCAAGGAGAGCCAAGGATATAGCTCAGTGGCACAGTGCCTGTTTGGCAAGCACAAGGTCCTGAGTTTGATTCCCAGAACAGCAACAAAAAAAAGAATGTCCAAGGACCTGGGTGCATACTTGTAATCTCAACACTTTGGGAGGCTGAGACAGAAGATTTGCAAGTTTCACCTGGGGAATTTAGCAAGAGCCTGTCTTGAAATAAAAAATAAAATAAAAAGAAAAGAAAAGAAAAGAAAAGAAAAGAAAAGAAAAGAAAAGAAAAGAAAAGAAAAACTGTGAGAAGACCTCGGGTTAATTCAGTCCCTAGCATCTAAAAAAAAAAAAAAAGACAAGAATATTCAGGGAAAAAACAGTCTCCAGTAGGGGCAGACTTTGGGTAGCATGGCCTCCTTTGCAACACCTATACCCTTCTGAGGTGGCATGACCACATTTCCTGATGTGGGGACCCACCATTCTCTCTCACACACGCCCACCTTGACAGCAACATCAGTGACTTTGAATCTTGACTCACCAGATGCTCAGCTACAGTCAATCTGTACAAGAGAGGAGTCAGCAAGGTCTGTGCCCTGCGGAAGCAGTCGCTGTCACTTCCTGGAGGAAGTGAGCTGAGGAAGTGGCTGTCCAGTCTCCTTGGACCCAAAGGTGGCCTGTTTCGATCAGGCCTGTTTGGGGGTGTAGTCGAGCCAGGCTGTGAGCTACGTGCCTCCTTTGGAAGCAGGTACCTTTGGCTTTTCCTATTGTAACTTTGTTTTTTTGGCATTTCTGTAGGTTATTGGTGATTACTTTGGAAAAGAAGGTCGTTTTGAAATGCGGCCAAATGTCAAATACCCTTGGGGCCCCTTGAAGCTGCGAATAGATGAAACGAGAATCGTGGAGCACACCAACAGCTCTCCCTGCAAATCGTGTAAGCTCAGAGGCTTCACCTGCTGCGTGTTTGCTCAGCCAGCACGAGGCTCACAGACCTCTTCTCTCGGAGCTCACGCTCTGCCCGCTCTGGTTTCTTTTCCTTCTCTTTTTAGCATGGTGAGACCCACGGGAACTATTCACAAACTGGTCCTGCTGTTCTCAGAGGTTTCCAGGTCTTTCTTCCACTCAGTTCTTCTCATCTACAGTGGTGACCTCTTCTACCCACTTTTATATCTCTTGCTATCATCTCTCAGTTACCTGAGATTTACATTTTAGGAAAGAGAAAATGATTAATTATATACATTACTCATGTATTCACCTCTATGGCAAGTCTCATTCTGTTTTTAAACTTTATAGTGATCCTGTAAAGATTAAGATTCAAACACCTGAAAATTTACAAATTGATACATAGGTGGATTATTTGTTACAAAGAGCCTCT
Source organism: Dinomys branickii (assembly GCA_004027595.1). Lineage (NCBI taxonomy): Eukaryota > Metazoa > Chordata > Mammalia > Rodentia > Dinomyidae > Dinomys > Dinomys branickii. Next base: position 87,430 of record PVLD010004764.1, read on the forward strand.
ATACATAAACAGAGAAGTCGATGTTTTCATAATTAATTTATAAATAGAAAATTTACTAGAAATCACTACCTTAAAGAGGCTTTTTTTTGCAAGCTAGTGAGGAAGAGCTAAGTGAATATCGAGTATTATGAGGTATCGATGGTCATGCAATAGTTACATGGAGGGATTGAGGAGGGTGTGTGTTGAGAACATAGTCTCTGGAGTTATTGGGCCTGGATTTGAAATCTCATCCTGTCTTTTGCTGGTTTTGTGACCCTAGGAGATTTCTTTCAACTATGTAAGCCTGAGCTTCCCCATATATAAAATAAAATAAATATATAATTTGTAAGTCCTGCTTGGAGGAGTAAATAAATGAGTTAGCATACTGGAGACCATATACTAAACTCTTTGTATACAAAGCCAGCTATTTATCACTTTTGTATAACTGGGACACTGAACATGATTGTTTCAAATTCCAATTTTCAGAAAGCTATATAGGACATTTTGACATGGAACTCGGGCTTCGGTGAGAGAACATCTAAAAACAGAATACTGACCCAGTGAGTTTTCACCAAGCCTTCTAGCACTTGGAAGTGTCACCATCCATCTGTGAAAATCAAAAGTGCTGGGTCAGTGCCATGGTCAATGCAGTTCTCATCTTTGATTATAAACTCAAAAGGCTGTGGACATAATCTGGAATCTTCCCTTTCCAGTTTTCTTAAGTCTTTCTTGAATCTGTTTTTATTTTTGTTCTGCTCACTTTCTTGTAGCCCTGTGTTTATCTAGTAATTTCTGAAAAACTTTTTTAAAGCTTACCATCAGGCATTGGGGGAAAAAAAAGAAAGAAAAGGCAAAAGAAATGCAGAATCTCAATTTTTTTTTTTGCTTCCAGTGAGAGGTTGAGAGACACCTACCAATAAATGAAAAGTGAGGCATTTTCACTTATTTCCCAAAATGAACCCTGATTATCTGTTTCTTTTTTAAGCAGGTGGCCTAGAAGAATCAGCAGTGACAGGAATTGTTGTGGGGGCCTTACTAGGAGCTGGCTTGCTAATGGCCTTCTACTTTTTCAGGTGGGGATCATTTATACAGTTAAAATTTACTCTCTTTTTCTGTTTTGGTTACTTGTTTGTGCACAATGTTCCTTGTAATTTGTCCACATTGTTTAACAAGAAGCATGGTGGTTGGGAGAGTTAAGCCAGTCTGACCTCAGGTTTGTGGATCAGTGGGTTCACACAGTGGGTACTGGGTCATAGGTTTCTACTGTACCACCCATGAGCCAGAGAACTGAGGAGGACAGTCTGGGAGAGTGTCCCATTTCCCGGCTGATCTGTGCTTTGTATCTGGAGAACTTGCATGCTTAGTTAGCACTACAGCTAAGCTCCAAGCCTTGTAAAATTGTAATATATGCGGGTGTTCAAGGTTCTGATTGTTACCCACTGTGAGGGTGGTCCATTCTTTTGCAATGTTTGCTGGTTGAGTTTGTGGCTTATTTGTAAGTCGTCAGACTCAAGCCTTCTGCATTTTTGCATGGAATGTAACTCTGGGTGTCTGTGATTCTTTGTGGGAACAATCATATTCCTGTTCCTTCGGTCACAGTACACTTCATCTGATCTTTATCTAGGGCATATCCTGGGAGCCAGGCAGAACTTTGGGGGCAGAATAGACAAGATTTAACCCAAAGGCGCCCAGGGAAGAAGGGGAGGGCTTGTTCTATGGCATTTCAGAAAGCATGCCAATTTTCCTCTTTGAATAAGGACATAATGCCTTGGGGCACACTACTTTAATCTCTGAACAGGGTTTCATATTCTGTCACTTCTCATTTATCAAACCAAACCCAGATGTCCCTTAAAGGCACTCTTTGTAAGAGAAGCCATAGTATTTTGTAGCAAATTGAGGTTTTATTACTACGTTCACTCTCCCTTTACCCAGGAAGAAATACAGAATAACCATTGAGAGGAGAGACCAGCAAGAAGAAAGTAATATCGGAAAGCACCGAGAGTTGCGGGAAGATTCCATCAGATCTCACTTTTCCTTGGCTTAAAAGAAGGCTTCTTTTTTTCCTGCTTGAGATTCCTTAAGGAGATAGGTGGGATAAAAGTCATCAATGGAACAGAAGGGGCGTTATTGAAGAATTCATTCTTTAAAGCAGTTAGTCATTTCATTTTAATATTTCTTTAGAAGCTCAGGAACTATTATTAATCACCATCTGTCTCCCAGGCTTTCATCTCATGTTAGACAAATACAGGATATAACGTTATTGTGTTCAATGTTTGTAGTGCTTGAGGGTATACAATTAGATTTATATTTTAAAAATCTGATGTCTCCCTATCTTTGTGACTTTGGGAGACATTTCACAGAAGGCTATGAAAAATGTGGTTTTCTTAAATGAAACGTTTTGTAGTTAGAATAAAATCATTATAACAAGTAGAATACCTCTGGAAAGAATTTAACATCCAATAACGAGAAAATGTTGAGGAAAACCCCAACGTTGGGAATCAGCATGGCTCTCAGCAGCTGGAGGGCCGCTCTGAGGTGGGGGAGTGCTCTGTCCAACGCCCGCACTCAGGTCTGACCTCTATCTCAAGAAGGGATCCTCTGTCTCTTTTTCAGTGTCTCATAGAAGTTACTCTGGAAAGATGTAAATATTAGTGAGATGGGAAGATTTATGTAAGAAAAGCAAGTCTGCCATGTTTCTGTTTTTGATGTAAAAAGAAGCCCTATTTCGCACTAACATTTTACTTTTAAGTATTTTAATCTTATATTTTAATATCAGAAAATGTGTCTATTTTTTCATTTTGAAGGTTAAATTTCACTTATATTTTAAAAGCATGGATAAAATGTACAATAAGCAAATAGCGAAAGATGCTTCTCTTTTTCTCATTTCTCTCTGCCCCTTGGCTGTAGCCAAACCCCAGTTACTGCTTTAATTACAGAGAACTATAAAAGTGTTCAGATTATAAACCCTATAGGACAACATCAAATTAAACTGTCTTTGCATTTTTAACTGTTTTAAATGCAAGTTACCTTAGGGTTCTAGCCCTTCCAAGTTCCGGTCAAAGGGTGAGTCTCAGATAACGAAAGAAAAGCTATTGGAATTCTGCAGAATTTTATAAAAGGGAGGTAGCTTGTTTTCTTCAAGAGCAATTTAATGGAGAGTGAGAATTTGACCATACGCACAGAAATGACAAGTTTAAAAAATGTGTACATGATACTCACCAAAATTCACAGGGATGATTTTGGTTAAAAGAGGGAATCTAAATTTCTACGTTATATCTCCTTTCATTCAACTTCACAGAGCTTTGTAATCACCCAAACTACGGAGTTTGAGGTGGGTTTGGTGTAGATGTGAGGAATTTGGATGAAGTTGGATAAGTATTTGCAGCATGTCTACTTTACACCTGGTACTATGCACAAAGGTTTAAACTCAGGTTGGCACCTTTGCTTATCATTTATGGAGAAAATAGACAGTGAAGGAAGGATGGGAGTCCGTCCCACGAGTGTCTCATTTTGTAATATGCCGTGAGGTCTTTCCTCAATAACATGTTCAGCAATAAAATAGCTTTAAAAACCATCCTCCTACTTTAGAGGTCATAAATATGGAGGAAAACTGGGCAGCTTGAGCAATTCCTTAGCAATGGTAAAAGTCAGTCTGTAGAGGGTAGTCGAGTGAACACAGCACATCCCGGGCTTGGCCTTGCTCACTTTGCTAGAGGAGACTGCATCTGTTACTCATGCGTCAGGCCGGGTGAACAGATTATTTGCATGCTTGTTCAGAAAGTGAAATGCAGGCTTCTGGGAGGGTAAAATGATTACCTATGTTCAACAGAAACAACTACCTTGTAGTTCTCTATTTTGTTTGCAAAGGAAAATCATGCTGAATTCAAGCAATGATGGAAAAAAGAAGGCAAATTCCAGAAATTTTGTTGTAGGAGAGTTTTAAAAGTAAAATCCAGGAAAGCAAAGCATTTGATGGCTTGAGACTCCTTCAAATGAAAAAACAGTGGGAAGGATTGGTTCCATCTTAGGTGAAGCGGGGAGCTCATTTCTCTCTCATTTTCATTTTTCCATGATGCTTTCTATGTATTTTAGAGATATGAACTCTGTTGTGTTGATTAGAAATTTTACTTAAAGCCCATGAGCTTTTTTACAGGGGGAAAAACATACTTCCTGATTCTAGTCTTTGATATAAACATTTCTGACCTTCCTAGAATTTATATAGTAGCTCCTTAATGTCAACATTTTTAGAGCAAATTTCTTTTATTTCTACTTTAGACAGAGAAATAGTTATAAATTTAATGTTATATCCCTAGATAAGATTTTAAAGTGAGAGAGAATTTAGTCTTTAAAAATGGCAGGATAAATCCTGAGTTTTTGGCATGTGGATGTCATTTTCTTCTAATTTTAAAGCAATTTCTAGTGTTCTTAAGGTTGATTGCTTATTTACATTTTTACTGTCTCTTTTTTTCCTTGAAATCTTTATGTGGGCTACCAGTGCTCTGTTGAGTTTTGAAAACACCATTAAATTGGGAAACCTTTGCTAGGAATGTAGATGCTTGGCAGAAGGTTGCCTTGGATTAAGATCTCAAGATCATATTTTCAGATTTAAGTTCTTAATTGCTAAGCAACATTTTTGACAGCTGTTCATTCATACTCTGCTAGTAATCACATAGTAAGATACATAGGGTGTTCTCAAATAATGCTATAAATGTTCACCCTGCAAATTAGGGTGTTCAGATTTCTAAGGGGATATTTGTTTGGTTAGACATATGCTCACATTGATATAGATTAAAATGAGCATGTACTTTTTGGTGTTGGGAATAAGTTCAGGATTTATTACTATCTTAGATTTGGGAGTGTGGGAGGAACCCCCTAAATAAAATCTTATCCCGCATGACAACTTCTATAGGGAACAATCTCTCCCCACAATGTAACCACAAGTTCTATGGGGAATCCCCTGTAAGTACTGCATTTCTCTGAAGAACTGTCAACTTGTCTATTTCTGAACTACAGTCATGGTCCCTCAGGTCTTATAATGTCCTTTACATTTCTGAGGCCATATTTGATGGAGGGAGGGGAGAAACATGTAGAAAGAGAACAAATACCTTCTATTCTCCTCTCCCCGAGGTTCAAACTTTTGCTTTGGAACACCATGTCACTTCTCCCCATCCACAGCTTCCAGAACCATTTACCTACTCAAGGTACATGTGCCTTCTTTGAGCCTAACTTACCACTTTTCTTCTGATTGGGACCGATTTTGAGGGCAGTGAAAATCACTGTAGACCTCAGACAAACAGTGATGGATTTGGAAGTAGGTTCTAGGAGCACTGGCACCTTCTTGTAAATGAACATATGCTGGGTTTTTGTAGAAGTCTCTTTAGGAGATCCAATAGAATATTATGCCCTTGGCATTAAGGGAGTGTTTATAAACTCTAAGAAACAAGTGTCTATGTTTCCTTGGGACACAAAGAACTCACATCCCAAATGGACACAGTCATAAAGGCAAATGCCAACCAAAATTAGGCCCCTTGATCTATGTGTCATGGGTTTTGTTTAGTTACACCCTGTGGTTCAGGCCTTCATAAGAAGTTGGTAATGAGTTGAATTTCTTGTTCAGTGGAAAAAACTGAAACTGTCTAAAAACACAGGATATGTTTTAGGGGCAGAGTGGAAGCAGTGAGAATGAAATGGTGTTGATCAGAGGGACCATTTTTTTTCAGTTGGTCTTTAGAACTAAATAATAATAGTAATAGTTTAGTCCCTCTTCAACATTAAGACTCAGCAAGAAGGTTGGAATGTGCCCACAGGAAGAATCTTTTGATCCTCCAAAAGAAATGGGGAAGGGTACTTTTGTAGGCTGCTACTGTCTCTCCCACTCTTTCCTCACCCAGCCCCACCCCCCCCGCCATCATGGCTCCAAGGGGGCGTCAGCATCTTGCCCATGTGGGTGGGAACTTGTGACTAGGTCTCCATACTTCCTTAGAGGGGAAACAGGTGATAGTGATGGTTAGGAGAAAGAGGCTGATTTCGATAAGAGCCCTCACACTAATGTGACTACACAGCCCTGAGGACAGTTCAAACCTGTGATGTACATCTCCTCCAACAAGCCTGGCTTCGGTTTCCAGCACACAGATTTCATAAATATCTCTTGAAGGCATACTCTACAGCTACAGTGCAGAATTAAACTAACTTTCAAAAGGTGCTGGGTTGGAGTTCAAATTTCCTTTTCTTTCTATTAATTTTATTGGTACATTTTAGATATACATAATGATCACATTCATTAGAGGGAATTTATACCTGTATGCAATACATCTTGATTCTTCTTTCAAATTTCTCATTAACCACTAATGTTAATTCATACCCAAAGCAAAGCATTCTAAACCAGCTGATGCTGGTGATGTTCACGTTTCAAGATACTTCCAATGCTATGGAAGTTTTTCTTGGGAGCTGAAACTCAGAAGTAAAAATCCATATGTTATAACAACTCTTGGATGTGTCAGGTGTGGGATGATTCTTCATGGAAAGTTCTGAACAAGTAGAATTAATAGTTAGGAAAAATGTTGCATTGCTGTGATTCAAAGGCTTAAATGCCTAAATTTCTATGTGTAAGGAATGAAGGGCCACTTACCAAATGTAAGTCATGACATAAACTACCAGTTTGTTGCTGTTATGAAAATAATTATTACTGGACAAAGAAAACCAAGAGAGGGGCAAATTTGGATTTTGAAATGGGATGTCTTATTTACTGTTCAATGTCAAGGTCTGAAAATGATCAGGGTCATGTATCTTACAAGACAGCAATGGAATGTGCCTCCACAGCACAAAGGGGCTGTGCATTTGTGGACCTTTCTGTTGGCTCCTGGGAATTAGAGCTTTGTTTCCTGTGAATAATTGAAGCCAAGAGGACACGGGATACATCGTGGAGGATAAATTCTGTGTGCTTCTCTTCTGGGCCACGTTGTTCATTAATTTAAATATAGGACTACTAAATATGCAAACGTATCATGAGTCCGGTAGAAAAGTAAAAGCTGCACAAGCTACATACAATTTCTTATTCTAATGTAAGTAGAACTATCTGCATATAATGTGATTTAATTTATTATTGTTTTGTGTAGAAATTAAGAATTAATGACTGTGGATATAACCCCTGTTTTGTGTAATATATTTTATTTCTGGTGCATTTAAAATATCTACTTTATTTGGTGTTTGGATATAAATGTGTATGTGTTCTTACAAATGTTTCTAGTAAGCAAGAGTGCCACATACTCTGAGTATAACAATGTGTTTTCATTAAAAAATACATCCCATAGAAATCTTCTCATGTTTATAATTTAACCTATATTCACAACTTGTATTCATATTCTCTGAGGACTTTCTTATAGGGTTAATTTAAGTATAAGATCAGTAGTGGAAACGATGGATTATAATGTTTGAATGATACCCATGAAAGGACTCAGAACTTCTTCCCAGTAAACCCAGAATTAAGAAAATATTATATTATTAAAATAAAGGACAAACTTTGAATTGGCGGGTGATGGAATAAACCTTCATGAGTAATAACCATTCTCTGGAGTGTCTATAGTTTGAGAATACTGGTTGGCGTCATTGACTTGTGTTATTTTTTCCCTTGCCCACTTTAAAGAGATCCCAAGTCCATTTTGTCACTTTAAGAAACTGCCGAGGTGCCAGAATGTTAAGCAGAGGGACCAGTTTCCAGCATCTGCAGTTGTGTCTGGGATGTAAAAGGCTTTTTCACTCCCTGTCAAGTTCCTCGTGGTTTCTTTGAAGCCTGAAAAGCACATGGTGATTCACATGACTGCAGCAAGGCTCCCCTGTTGCTGCAGCCGCTGGTAGCGAGGCCCCCGGACGACTCCAGACTCCTCTCACACTGGGCGCCTGTGTGAGGAGACCCTGCGGCAGGGTGCCGTTTGAGGGTGAGGGGCAATGTGGGACACCTTGATAGCAGTAAGGAGTGGAGTCAGGAACCCCCTCAAGGAAATAAATATTCCCACTGCTTTCTCATATCCCTTTGGGGCCATGGGCTCCTGGAATCTCCATCCGTCCCTACTGCTCCACTTCCCTCTGACCTTCATGTGTTCCCCAAGTCTCACAGGCCAATGAGGCCTCATGGCTGTGATGCTCCCCGGGCTTCATCCCATGGAGGAGCCCTATGGAGCTCCAAACCTGGGTTTCTGGTATTGATTTACATAGCAATTACTATTGTGAGTGTCTTTTAAAAAAGGCAATTTATCCAACCACCTATTAGCATAGAACCAGCACCAAGAAAAACAATTCCTTTTGTAGGCCTTGTGCAGCCTTCACGACCTTTAGCTGCCGAAGCCCTTGAGGAGCGGAGGGGAGGAAGATAAACAGTGGGTGCGCATGGGGAAGGCCGTGCTATTTGCTTTGTGTTAGCATGCCATTCTCTCCTCATGCTAGTTGTCATTTTTGTTTTATAGATGGGGACATTCTGGAGCCAGACTCCTGGGGCTTGTAGTCTGGCTCTCATCCTTGTAGCGGTGAGAACTTGTGTGAAAATGAGGATAACACTAGGCCTCCCTGGCTGCTGTGAGGACTTTAAACTTAAAATACTGTGTGGTACTTTGCAAAACACGTACTACGATTGTTAATAGACTTGTCCGTGTCATTGGACAAGGGGACAAACCCATAGTTGGTAGTTTTTGAGGCCTTTCAAGACAATAAGAGTCCCTGTTGTTGAAAATCAGCACCCTCTCCTCAACAAGTGATTTCTTTTCGATTTGTCTCTATGAGAAGTAACCTTGGCCTGTTGGAGAGTGAGATGAAGGACAAGAGTTTCCTTTTTTGTGTGCAGATTCCCTGGAAAAGGTCTGGACAGGATTAAGAGGGGTCAGTGAAGACCATAAGCTCTCAGAAGGCCAGATAAATTTCATTCCAATTTGTTTGTTGTATCCCCACGTGGAGGACAGCATTGGGCCAGCAGGTCACTGCCTTCTACATCCTCCTGTGTTCTCCCCCTGGTAGAGATGGCCCTGTGGATTACTCCTCAGACTTTACCGACTGGGAAGCTCCAGTTGTTTCCAGCAGAACCTGCTCCCTCATGACAGAGAGCACTTTCATGTGTCCTAGAGAACAGCTTTCCCACATTGACTGTGCTCAGCCCAAGTCTTCCATGCATGTGCTGGCCTTGTGTTCCAAATGCAGCAGCAGCACCTCATTAAGGGTGTTAGTGAGTGGTGTATTTCCCAGTGTAGCCAAAAGGGATTTTTATTTCCCCTATTACTGCAATGGGTGAGGAGAGATCTGGTGTCATCAGGCTGGTGGAGAAGGCTACATCAGAGCAACCTCTCTGGAACCAAGGCCACGTGGTTCCTGGCACTCTTGGAGGCCTTCTCCCAGGCCTAGTAGCCCAGGAGACCAAGACAGAGCTGATTCTGTTCTTCCAATAGGGCCTTTGACAGTTGAGCGTGAGGCTGAATTTCAGGGTCTGTCACTCTGTCCAGGGGCATAGGCCACTCTGTGGCATACTCGAGGAGGACCAGCCGTGCAGAATAGATGCCATCTCTATCCCCAGAAGGAATATGTTGGGTGGTAGGGTATTTAATGCTGTCAGGCAAACAACCAGCAAGAGCTTCTATTGAAATAGAACCTGCCACCTCGTATCTTAACTGTATACTACTCCCCTTGATGACTATTCTCAACATTTTATTCAGAAGGAAAATACGAGCAGAATGTGCACCATTTCAGTTTGGTGACGTTGACTATTGAGGTTTCTTCAGGCGCAGCTCAGACTAAGCACCTTAGATATGTTCATTTATTTTACTCTCACGACAGTCTTATGAGGTAGAACTATGGTTTTCCTCTTTACCATAGCTGGTGGGTAAACTGAGGTACAGAGACATTAAATAACTTGCCTAATGTCTCAGAGCTACTAAGTGGCCCAGTGGTGATTTAAAGCCACACTGCTCTTTGTCAATAAAGAGTATCTCCCAATGGTACTGAAAAAAGTTTGTTCCAGGAGGGTCATAAATTATAAAGATAATGTGTCTTTTGGGTCATGACAGTCATCTAATTGTCATCACAGTTATGGTCACTGTGAAACCTTAACTCCATTCTTTTTCAGTATTACTCTTGACATTTTGAAGTTTAATTTATTTAAGAGCCAGAAGTCAGAATAAGGGCTCCAAACTCCCAAAGCTTCTCCTACTATGCAAGGGAAATTTTATAAATTAAAACACATCATGGAAATAAAAATTTAATATTTCCACAATAGGAATCAGCAATACAAATATAGACTCTTCAGTAGGTTTTGGTTTAACTTTTTCACGGCTCAGTAAGAGGCTTGCTGAGGCTCCTGGAAGCTAAAACTTTTATCTCTGTAATAATTTTCTACTATGTAAAGCATGTAACTTATGCTTCATTAAGGATAAAAATTAAAAAACATAAAGTTGGGTTGCTGGCTGCAGACAGTACCCGCACCAAACTGCCTAGTAATGAACAGTGGTCGTTTTCAGTTTTCTCTAAGTAGACCTCTCTTCCTTCCTCTCACTTTGCATATCCCAGCAGACTCCCTGCCTTCTCTCCCTCTGCCTTCCTCCTGCCACTCAACAAGATCTTCATCAACTTCCCCCATAAAAGCAGAAAGCAGCCTCGCAGAGCTCTCTTACTTATTTCTCATACAACTTGATAATGTTCCTCTCTTGCTCAGTAGCCTCTAATCAATTCCTACAAATCAAATTCCATGTTCTGTTCCTGGGGTTCCCAGGGCCTACATCCCCAGCTTCTATTCAGTGTCTTTTCCAATGAACAGTGCTGGACTTGACTGACTCACACTGGTTTCTTTCTCACCCACAAGACATGCCCTGTACTATCTTTGCCTTTACTTTTCATTCCCACTGGTCTTTCTTCTGGAAAACCTTTGCCTGCTGATCAGGTCAGTCCATCCTTCATCTGCACTTTGAAGCCTAGGTCCTCTTAATCTTCTCCATTTGCCCTAATGTCAAATTAGCTATACTTTATTTGTGGGCAAAAATTATTCCAAGATTTATGAATGGGTGGCCTGCAGGTGTGTTTCGTTGGGCAGCTGTTGTTTAAAAAAGAATGGAATTAGAATGTCTTTGGATGGGTCAAATGCTCTGAAACTTGACCAAATCATGCTCAGTTTTCTTCATCAGTCTATTTTAGGTCTCTGAGACTTGTTAGCTGAGTGCACAGCTAATTGGGCAAACATGCAGGGCTTTGGACCATCTTTCTTGTTGTCCCTTTATTTGTCCTTTTAACGTCACAGCCTCCAAGCGACTGGTCTCCAAAGAATTCTCTGACACTGTAGATTTGTTTCTCTCCCTTGAGCATTCTGTGTCAAGTACTGGTTCTGAAACAAAGTATTTCCTGTACCTGGAGAATTATCACTCAAAGAAACTCAAGAGGGCTTTTCTAATGTCGATACGCACTTCATAATGTTTCTGCTTTGTGAAATCAGATTTTAAAAAAATTAGTATAATGGTCTGCTATAAGAAGAATGCTAGAGTTTCAATCTCTGCTTTTCTGTTTATCAGCCGTGTGGACTCCACAATCCACAGGACTTTTTAGAGCCTCAGTTTCCTCTTTTGTCCAATCAGGAGGACACTAGCTACTTTATAGGGCTTTAAAACCGAGTCTGATGTGTACCATAAATGGAAGCCATTCCTACTTCCATGAGGTATACCTTAAATGTCCCTTGATTTCTTGGGATTTTGATGCCAAGAGTGGCCCATAACTGAAGCTGTGAGCTCTTATCCACTGTGACCTCAGAGAAGATATACATTGTATTCATTCATATCCTCACTCCATAGCCAAGGGTACTAGGCGCGCATAGGATTGTGGATGTGGGGCTTTTGGCTCAGAGCTCGAGTGTACCGTTTAGGTCTCCTCCCACATGCTATATCTCATCCAGTCCTCACTACAGCCCTATACAGTAGACATTGTGGTCATCTCTGAGACAGAGTGGTTAAACAACTTAGCCTGTCTTGCAGCCAAAAAGTGACAGTCAGGTCACGACGTTAAGGAATCTGGCCACAAAGCCCTAAGTGCCTTTTGCTCTGAAACATACACCTCTGCACTTATTTTTTTTTATTTTAAAGGTAAAAGAACAAAAACACTAACAAACATACACACAGTAGTAGAAGAACAGTACAAAAACCGAACTACAGATAAGGTGGCAGGGGATCAACAATGGTTGTTGTATTACACGTTGGTAGCTTCAAAGTGTATACTCAGGACAATACAAATAGACATACAAGGTTGATCAAACAACTAATCACCGATTGTTTCCCACATCAATATGACATGACACAACAGTGGCAACCATGTCAGCCATCCCGCACATACATACATACCTACACAGCCATCCCCCTCTTCCTCCTCTCCTTCCCTTCATCCCAATTGCTCTCTTTTTTTTTTTTTTTTTTTTGCGGTACTAGGGATCGAATTCAGGACCTTGTGCTTTCCAGGCAAGCACTTATTCCACTGAGCTATATCCCCAGCCCCCATCCCAATTGCTCTCTACCCTTGAGCAGTCTCCCTTCATCCCTCCCGATCTATATTCTCACCTCCAGGTTCCTACACTAATGATACTATATGCTGTTTGCACATGCACATCTGGTTTACCTCACTTATGAGTATAGTCTCTAATTGTGACCATTTGCCTATAAAAGCCCCTAGATTGTCTTTCTTTACAGCTGAATAATATTCCATTGTGTAAAAATGCCACAGTTTTTTAATCCAGTCCTCTGTGGATGGACATTTGGGTTGTTTCCACGATTTAGCTATTACAAATTGTTCTGCACTTATTTTGTATCCAAGTGATTTAGAGAGATCTGTTAGATAAACACTTGCTGGCTGGTTCTTTTGAGGACCACAGAAAACCTGTGTCCCAACCCAGATTCTGAGTTTATCTTTACCCTCCTTTGACAAATCTCTCACATTCTGATGATAGTTGAGTGATTAACAGACCAAAACTATCAGTAAAATAAACATCTCAGACCACTGACCTTTCCTTGGAAACTATTTCTCAATATGTTGAACTTTTAACTATAATTATAAGCAGCTCAATATAGTGGAACAGATCATGACTTATCAACTAATTTAAATAACAGCAATAATGGTAGTGATAATAATATGCCAAACTATTAGAGATATTTACTGGTTGGATCCAAACTATGACACTGATGATTTTTTTTCCTCCTTATTTGAAGCCTTTTCTCAACTTAGCTGCTTTGACATAAGGCAGGGAGGAAAGCTGTGGATCCTAAGGCCTGTAAATCCTGCATATCAGAACGGATGCTTTTTGTCTTTTTATGTCATCTCTACTCATGCATGATCCTGTATCTTCTTATTTAAGTAAGCCATTAGCTATTTTTAGGTTTTATTTAGGAGTTAACTGACATTCTGTTTCCTCTCTATCATGTAAAAGAAACCAGACACACTGGTGTTATGTTGGAGCTGGCTTAGGAGAACAAATGGTTAAATTTTCAAGAATTTTGTGAGTTGGATGGTGAACAGACTTTCTTTAAAAAGCAAAATTATACAAATTTATAATTAAATAAACCTTATGAGAAACAAAGGTACAGAACTCAAAACACATCGCTTATTAATTATTTGACATTTTCCTATTCCCTGTGCTGTTAGGTTACATTTATTCATCCCTCTAATTGTGTGATGCAAATCATGGTGGGCCACGGTGTATCTCTTTCTAATTCCATGTTCCATGAGATCACATTGGTAGCTTGGAATGGACCACACTACAAATCTCTATACTGTATAAATCAACAAATGCTATAGATCATGACACAGTCCGTCAGACCTGTTAGGTGTTGACCAGTATTCGCTACCATTCTTTTCTTTCAAATGGGCTGATTATCTATCAGTCATACTTCTCTGTCAAGTGATAAGCAACTTCCTGTTCTGAGAAGTTAAGTGACCTGTTCAAAGTCTCTCACCTGGTAAACAATAAACTCGGTACTAGAGCCCACAGCTTCAGAGACCTTCCTAGTGCCCTGTATGGTAGAGAAGAAAGGATACATCTGATTCTAAAATTAACCTTGAATTTTAGAAGGCGGTCCGCAGATGCATAACAGACCTGAAAAAAGTTCTGTTCTCAGGATCTGCTGAGTGATCATACTTAGATATCTGCAACAGACATCCTTAAAATACTAAAGGACTTTTATGGCCTCAGGTTCCCAAACCATCAGTATTTTAGTGAGGCTACATGTGAACTGTAAGCTGGCAGATGGCAGGAAAGGGGAGGCTGACACAGAGGATGAGAATGATGAGGAGTCAGACTCCTGGAGGCTTTGCTGGTGAACCTTCCCAGCCTCCTACCCCCTCTTAAATTTATAGCCCCCGCCCCACACTGCATCCTCACTCATGGCATACACGATAAAGTGGAAATACAATAAAAGTATAGATAATAAATACTTCAAAATAACTCAGACATACTAGGTTTTCCAAGTAAGAGTTCATCCCGTACCATTCATAGAACATTATCTGTTGTGGTATTTAAAATATTATATTTATAATGTGGAACTAATCTAAGCACATTCATATCAAGCAGAGAATTTTTTTACAGGCTTTCACAAAAAAGTAATGAATATAATTTCTTAAAAAGAAAGAAGAATTCAGCATCATTTTCCATTTGGGGAACCATTTGTGGTAACTATATGAATCCTCATACATCAGTCACTATTTTATTTATTTAGGCTGTACTGGGGATTGAACCTAAGGCCTTCCCACTGAGCTACATTCCCAGGCCATTTTTTCTTTTGAGGTAGGGTCCCTCTAAGTCACTGAATTTGCCCAAGACAGGCTTGAACTTGTGATCTTCATGCCTCATCCTTCCAGAGTGCTGGATTACACATGTGCACCACTATGTCCAACTTCTTTTTAAATTTTTTGTAGAACAAGAAGTGTTTTTGATATGCTTATTTTTCTATAACATTGATAAAATGAGTATAATAACTGATAATAAATTAATGACTTATCTCAGGGCTTCAGGATCTTCCCTGTGTATTCTAGCTACTGCCCTCAACCACTGATATTTTTCTGTCTTCCTTCACTGGTCACGCACGCTCAGGGATTGTGACTGTTTCCATATGGTATTTCTGACTCACTACAGTCTCTATATTGCACTCAACATCCCACCACTCAAACTTTACCTTCTTTTCTATTTTAGGAACTCAGGTACATCCTAAGTGTTTCCCTCATCCTCCACAATACAGTGATAATGACAGAGAGCCTGGATACAATGTTACGCTAAAGTAAAAAGGGCAGAGAATATTCTCCATGCTAAACTGTAAATGTGGGTATTCAGATTACCATGATCCTTTGTATATCTAAAGTATACAAATGGTGCTTTCTTATACACAAGTGAAAGACTGGCACAGGCAGGGAAGAACACAGAGTCCATGCAGGACTTCATGAACCCTCTGGAGGATGGCTGTGGGAGGAGGAGGGTATTTACATATGCATTTGAGGGGGGATCAAAACCTACAGGGAGTCTTTAAAAAATTATTGCAGTTACAGACACACTGTCATTAATCCCCCTCACTTCACACACTTGTCTCATTGTTCTTGCCACTTTCCGAAGCAGTTCTTGAAGTCTTCTGTTGTGAGTGTCTTTAGGAGGTGTGATAAAAAATACAGCAAATGCTGTGCAAACTTCCGTCCAGGGGTCCAGTGGAGAGGAAGGCTTCTGAGAACGTGACGGCGTGTCCTCACCCGCCTCACTCTTGGATCTGGCGCTGTGCGACTTCTGGCTTTTCCTAAATTCAAAATGGCTGCGAAAGTTAGACATTTTGAATCAGTTCAGGACAACGAGGCAGCCACAGACAGCAGAGCCGCTAGAGAGAGAGAAAAGCACTTCCCGAACTGGTGCAGAAAGTGGCAAGAGCGACGCCATAGGTGTGTTCAAAACAAAGGGGAGCGTTTTGAGGAGGATTCATGGCAATATGGCTTTTACCGTACTACATTTTAAAAACTTTACGCACCTTGTGTGATTCTCCTCGCTATCATTACATTCAAATGAATCCTGGGCAAGGTAGGAGGATTACATGGTTCGGTTAGCACAGAACATGCAATGAAGAAGAAATCTCCCTGGATCATCTAGACAGACTTCAGATCCCTGTGCTCGTATGCCGACGATGCAGATGTGGGTATGCCCTGCCTCATGGGAGGCCACTTTCCAGGGCCTTCACTACATTTGATCAAGAGACTTTCTGACTCGACTTGGACTTCTCACCCTTTGCTTGAAAAACTAGTGGTAACTCAGTTGTACTGGTGGGTCCCCGTGGGCTTCATTCTTTAAATCCCTACTGAACATGTACAGGAGACATTCCTGCAGCCTACTTAGGAAACTATTTCTTGAAGAACAGTCATCACATTTTTGAAAAATTATGGTGGCAGCTGATCCAAAATCTTGGCCTTGAACTTCAGCCAGTGTTTTCTTGACTCCAAAGTGTCCTGCCAAAACAAAGTAATTGCACAGCTGACAGAACCTCTCTTGTTACCTCTGAGGAATGACCATAATTTACAGCCAGCAGTGCCAGTGAGGGTCTCCCGGTGAATGTACAGCAGCCCTGGGCGTGTTTCAGTGAGTCATTTCAGGGCTTTCTAACCTTCTCATATTCTCCTTCAGAGGGAAACACGGAATTCCTTGTTTGTGGAGAATGAAACATCTGATAAGAACTGTTTTTATGGTTACCACGTGCCCTCTTTCCCCTTCCAGGTGCCCACTGGTTTCCTGACCCAACAGTTTGGTGTCATTTTCTGAGACCTTCAGGTTTCCTCACAGATTTCTGTTAGGCACCTTGGTTTCCTTTTTTCTGCAAGGTCTATTCCCTAGATCACCTGGCTGATTTCTGGCACCTCTGTAGGTCATACTTGCTAAGTGGGCTCTGGTTTGTGCCTACATTTCAGGCTCCCACCGCTGTTTCTTAGGTTCTGTGTTGCTTATTTTTAGTTCTTTATTATCATGAAGTTTCTCACTGCCTGAATATTTTGAACAATTGCCCTGCTGCAGATTCTCAGGAACAGCTGATTTCAGATGACTGGATGGGTACCCAGGTCTTCCCCACCCACCCACCAGGTCGCTCCCACTCTTTTGATTTAGATGTTAGATGTAGCACTATTTCTTAATCTTCTCCTTTGAGTTGATAGAGGCAAATCATGTGAACAGTCTGCCTTGAAAGTTCACATAATATATCTTCTAAGGAGGAGGGAGTAAGTCTGTGGTACACAGAGGTGCAGATCCAAGGTGTCCAGGAGTGAGAAGATCCAAAGTTAATAGAAAGGAGGTTTCTTCATTTACACTCTGCAGCCCTAATTACTGGGGAGGACAGACAATCTAGACCCTTTAAAACTACATTCCTTCCCCCCCTCAGTTTTTTGTTGTTTGTGAGGAAATCTCCCACCGAATCGCTCCTATAGTTAGTGGCCAATGGAGCCATTGATAATGTACCCCCCTCCTTTTCATTAGGCAAAAAGTACAAAATTTACCATCTGAACTATTTTAAGCATGCAGTTTAGGAGTGTTAAGTATATGCACATTGTTGTGAAACAGATCCCTACAGCTTTTTCATTTGCAAATCTGAAACTTTGTTCCCATTAAACAAGGCCCTCTTTCCTTTCGCCCCAGCTCCTGGTAACTATTATTCTACCTTCTCTTTCTATGAGCTGTACCTCCACAGACACCTAGGACATTTGCCCTTTTGTGTCTGATTTATTTCACTTAGCATAATGTCCTCAGGGTTCATCCACGTTGTAGCATGTGACAGGATTTTCTTCTTTGTAAAGGCTAATTAGTACTGTGTTGTATGTGTTACCACATTTTGTATATCCACTCATCTGGTGATGGGCATTTGGATTATGTTCACTTTTTGGTTATTGTGACTAGTGTGGTTCTATGAACCTGGCTGTACAAATATCTCTTGGATACTCTGCTTTCAATTTTTTTTGGATATATAGTCAACAGCGGGATTGTTGGGTTAAAAGTAGTAGCTCTACTTTTAATTTTTTAGGGAACATTCACATTGTTTTCCATCACAGTTTCACCCTTTTACAACCTTACCATCAGTGCACATTGTTAACACTTATTATTTATTATTATTATTGTTATTACCGATATT
The DNA here is from genome assembly GCA_004027595.1 of Dinomys branickii. NCBI lineage: Eukaryota > Metazoa > Chordata > Mammalia > Rodentia > Dinomyidae > Dinomys > Dinomys branickii. The sequence continues at coordinate 105,546 of PVLD010004764.1, forward strand.
AACCATCTCAATAGGTGTAAGGTGGCAGTGTTTTTCTTATGCTTTGTTATATGACCCCTGGGATTTTGACATATAAAAAATAATCCAATCAAACTTGAATAGCCCAGTTCAAATTTTGAGGGCAGATGAGATTCAAATAATACTCAGGTTGCAAAAAGTTATTAAAAACCTGGTTTGCTGATCAAGAATGGAAAATATCCAGAATATTCAAGTTTAGTTTTGATCCAGTTTTGCCACTCAGCTAGCAGTCATCACCAAATTCCACCTGGTTTCATCACATAACCCTGTAGAGCTCTCCTTGTAAGTCTTTTGTGTGTGTGCTCCTGATGATAGAAAGATCACCTCATCTTGGCTTCAGTTTTTCTTCTGAGAGCTCACCATAGGGTCACACCTTTTGTGTTTTTGGATTAGACCAGAATCATAACAATACATGCTCTACCATTCCTAGGTTTCTCTTCAAGCTGATATGGCTGTCTTCATTTGGAAGCTAAAATGTCTGCTTTGGCCACCTTTAAGGAAAGACCATGACAGCATACAATTTTCATCTCAAATGATTTCTGTGGTCATCAGATTTTATTTGCAGTTGATATGGAATCAGAGCCTGATGTATTTAGCTTGGAAACTTTGGGTTCTAGTCAGCATAATGCCATCCCCAGTGAGGGAAAGAGAGACATACCTCTGAGAATTCTAGGTTGCCTTTCAGCCCAGTGTACTTCTCTGATGTACAGCTCTAAAGTAAGAAATCATAGTTCTTATATTACCTTTTATTTCCTTATTGTCTCTTGATCAAGTCAGCAAAGTACATAGCAAGAGGAGAATGTATGATTCATGACAAATGAATTTTTACTTTATTGAGAGATAGCTGATAGGCAACACACTGTGCCAACCTGTGCTTGACCAAACACAATTAGTATTTCAGTCAAACACAACTAAATGGTTTTGATTTTGAAACTCATTGACTGATGGTGCTTTTCTTTTTTTTTTTTTTTTTTTTTTTTTGCGGTACTGGGGATCGAATTCAGGATCCTGCGCTTGCTAGGCAAGCGCTTATTCCACTGAGCTATATCCCCAGCCCTACTGGTGCTTTTCAAGTATGTTTGTATGGAATCATGACATTTTGGCCAACTGAGTAGGACAGTGGTTCTTAAAATTGTGCCTTTTGGTGAGGCAACAAATGCCATGAACCTTTTCTTCTCTCAGTTGTAAATTCCTTGCAAAAACACTTTCACTGAAATTAAGGGTCAAAATGAAGTCATATTAGATAATAGCTCAAAGAAAGATTGATACAGAAATAAAATTTTTCTTGATGACTCAAACCATGAATAGCACAAGCTAGGAAAGATGAAAAGAAATTCAATCGGGAGAAGAAAGATGACATCAGTATTATTTAAACTAATTGTGTGTGTGTGTGTGTGTGTGTGTGTGTGTGTGTGTGTGTGTACGCGTGTGCGCACCTTCCCCTATTTGTAGCCCAAAGCATCCCAAACTATGCAACTACATACTTGACTAGAATACAGTGGAAAACTGCTAAGGGGTTTTAGCAGAAATGTGACATGGAAAGGTGTGTGTTAAAAAAATCTAGTTTTAGTGTATGACGACTGAATCATAAGAGTTTAAGTAGAAGTACAGGAGGGAAAGAAGGCTGCATTTTGAGGAGATAGATTCTGAGAAGGCAGATTCTGAAGTAGACCTTGAACACATTGAGTGTAAGTGGTTTTTTGATTTTTCTAGCAAGTGTATGCCTCTGGAACTTAGAGGTGAGAGTAAGGGTAAAGAGAGAAAACGAGGTACCATCAGTCTCAGGTGCATCCTTCCACATCCGTGACTTCAGTGGCTGTAGGGGCATCTTAAAAATAAAATAATTTGATCAATAACCTGATCCATTGGGTAGGCCAGGTCAACTTTCGAGGGTAGATAGAGATTCAAATGATCTTTAATTTGCAAACAAAATTTTAGCATATTTGGTCTTCTAAAAGATTATAATATGCCCAGAATTATCATCCTTTATTTTCACTCCAAACTGTCACTCAGCTAATGTTCGACACCAAATGCTACTTGATTTCATTACATAATTAAAAGAGTGAATTGCTGTAGAAGGGTGGGCCTGGAATGGATCCCTGAGTGTTCAGTGGCTGGGTGGATATGACAGAGTGGATCCCCCAAGAAGACAGAGGAGGACAGGTAGCACAGAGCACCTGTGAGTCGGGCCACAGATTTCTACGTTAGAAGTAAGAATTAGACTTGATTTCTTAGAATCCTTCCAATTCTGAAATCCTTGATGCTAAGGTCATTCTGATCCCTCTATATTGTGTTATTGATAATAAATGCCAGTGAATATTTTTTAATCCTGCCAATCACAGATAATTCCTTTGGCTTTTGAATTTATATATATATATAGGATCTGTACTACTTTTCTGGCATATTGTATCTTGTTTTACGGTTTTGGGTGAATATATATAATTTCTTCTACTGTGTTAGTTCTTAGAGGTCAAGTATTATGTTTTACTCATTTTGCTACCTTTTTCCCCAAATTACCTTCCCTAAACTGGAAAGTATTTTTTCCTATTTCTTGTTCTTTTTTTTTTGCCAGCATCAGTTTCATTTATTTGTTTTATAAGTGCTTATAAAGTAAATTATCATACATTCAAATTAATAGCCAGACTAACAGAGCAAAAAATATACTTATAAAATAATTATACTAAATGAAGATATACTTTTAGATACATTGTTCATGCTGATTTACAATAACCATTTTCTCTGTATTTTTTTCTATTGTTAATTTTTATTCTGTACTTTATTTATATAGTGTCTGATTTACTTCACTTAGCATGATGGTCTCAAGGGGCACCCATTTTCCTACAAATGCCTCAAATTTATCTTTCATTATGGCACAGTAGTATTCCATGGTATGTAAATGCATATTTTCTTTATCTGTTCATCTTTTGATGGACATATAGGCTGCTTTCAAGATTTAACTATTATGAATTGTGCTGCTATAAGCATGAGTATGCATGTATCCCTATAATATGATGTTTGTAACTCTTTTTGGAAAAAAGTGCTGTGCCTATAGTTGGACATCCATCTGTTCTTTGGTGAATGAGTGTTCGGTAAGCAATGACTGAGTGAAATTGCTAAACATTTGCTTCTGTCGAATTCACAGATGTGATCTAGAAAGTCTGGTTAACCTCAGACGTAAATAAAAAGCCTACCGATGAGCTTTATGGCTCACAGTTCACAGAACATGCCCTGGCAAGTCTTCAGCTGGCAAGCATCCAGCTGTCTGGTTAAGACTGAAAGATCATGGCCAATCATAGCCCACATATTTCTGACTCAGTCTAATGAGCAAAGCATACAGAAGATAAAATAGTCTTTATTCTGATCTGGCATTCTTATGTTCCCCAAGTCTGTCACCTTCCTGTCTCCCATAGTCCTCCCAGATTGTATCCTTCTGTAGCCTAAGAAGAAGGGAATGTTGCGATTAGCCAAAGCACACTCCAAAAGTGGATTTAACATAGTTTTCAAGAGAGCCAGTTACCAGCTTGGTCCTATGATAGTTCAGATTTGTGATTGTGTTTTTAATTGGTGTTTATTCTCACAAAATGTTTAACATTCAGTTGAGTCAGTTATTATAAAATTTGAGAGTTGCTAAAGAGCTGACCACTATTCCTATGATCCAAATGCATAAAGCACAGAATGGAGATGAAATGAAATCTATATTTATCAAACCCTTTTATTTGTTTGGTCTTCAACATTGCTATTTCTTTTGACAAGAGGAATAAAGACAGATATGCACATATTTTTGTTTTATCATAAATATATTTCTAAGCAATTATGAATTTGAATATTATTAGACTACCACTATCAACTTAAGATTAAGAAAAAATATTTAATTATCTCAGGTTCCAGGTATTTAAGAAATCCAGGTTGGATCTTCTGTTTCCATTTGTCCAACAGTCCCTCAGAATTGCCTTTCTTAAGCCAGCAGCCCTTCAGTTATGCTTAAACCCACACTAAGTACTGTGTAACACAGAGGACAGAAAGCCAGATGGGTCTGGTGTTTGGTATCAGTAGTGTTTTGGTGTGGAAAGATGTCAGTTTGCAAGTTCTTACTACACTGTAGACTTGTGTATTTCAGGCAACTTTATAGCTCGAAGCCTATTCCTTGGGGACTTATAGCAACTTATAAATCCATGAGGAATTTTTCAGCAAAGTTCTATTACTTAGTTTATTCATGGATTAGGCTTGTAAGAGTAGATTCATTCTAAGGCTCTAATGTGCAGAGGTTTTTTTCACATTGGAAAGAACACTTGCTTCTGTTTTTCCAACATTCAGCCTATGATGGTTTTAGAATTTATGTTCTCTGTTATATCCCCTATTGACTTTGAAAACTTCGAAAATACTTACAATGGTTCTTCCCAGAATCTAGCACTATTCAAAGCCTTTCTTTATGTAGCATTAGAAAATAGAGACCCATAAAACTATTTCATATGAGTTTGTTTCTCTGGTTTACTTCTAAGAACATTGGCTCTGCTCTTCTAGCTAACCGAAAGTCAGGAAAACGGTCTAATAACTAGGCAACGTCTATTATTAAGAGTGGAGAACATGAAGAGGATTTCCATGCTAAGTTTTTCAGAGTTGGTCTGAGGGCAGGTTCATTTTCTTTCACTACTAAAAATTTGTATTAGATTTTTTTAAAAACAAAAAATGTCTTCAGGATATTTAGTGTAATGTTCACTAAAAGAAGCTGTGAAGTACTAGTAGTCTCACTGCCCAGCTGGCTGGATATACAAGTATCACATCTGTGGCAGATCTGGGCCATTTTATTTCAGCCATTTCTATGGGGCCGTCAGCATATAGACTTTTACACTCACCTTAAAGCTAAATTTCATGTTAACTTTCATTACTAATTCATTTCTGTCCCATTGTTTTCAAATTTAATTCCTTTCTGATTCACCTGAGTTCAAATAAATGTCAAGGTTATGTTTCTACTTTCAGACCATAGGACAGGAATTCTCCTACCTGAAAGGTCCCTTCGAGTTTTCCAAGTACAATGGCTTCATTTTATGGATGATAAAATGTAGATACAGAGAAGGGAAGAGAATTGCTAGTCATGAATTTGACTTGTTCCTAGATCTTCTGAGTATTGACTCATTTATGTGGCAGAGGAGGTGACAAAATTCAGAGCACATGTCTAGATAGTTTGCTCCCTCACTGTGTGACTATGTAGTGACATTCTATGCTATGTGGCGTGTCACAAATATTGCATCTTATTAGAGCGCAAGTTTACATCCCACAATTCCCGAGGATCAGAAGTCTGAGGAAGGCTTAGCTGGAGCCTCCCAGCCTGCAGTAATCAATATCAGCCAGGCTATGGTCTCTCTTGGAAGCTCTGTGGGGGAAGTACCCACTTCCAAGCTCACTGAAATGAACAGAATTTATTTCCTCGTTGCTGTGAAACTGAGGGCTCTGGCTTCCTTCTTGCTGTTGACTAGAGATGACCCTCAGCTCCTCCCACCACCTGTCATCTATACCTCCTAACACACCACTTTCCTTCTTCAAAGGCAGCAAGGGAGAAAGTCTGTAGGGAGACTGGAGTCTTGTATGATTTAATATAATCACGCAAGTGACAGTGCATCACTTTTACCATATTCCATCTTTTAAAAGGTGATTTATACAATCTGAAGAGAAACCAGAGTATATATATATTCTATCTTTTAGAAGAAATTCACAAGTAGCACCCAAACTCCAGGGGAGAATCCACGAAGGCATGGATACCAGAAAATGAGGCCGATCAGGGATTACCTTTGAGTCTGCCGCTACAACCCTAAATAAGGAATTTACTTGGGCTTGCATAGGGATAAATTCCGGGCAATATCTCATTCCAATTTTAGTACATGTGCTGCTGAAGTGAGCACCAGGCAATAGTATCTCCTGTTAACTTGAAAATGTATTTCTGGTCCTGTGTGTGAGGGCTCTAGCTCCATTTCATTCAGTAACTATCAATTTTTATCAGTGATTCCAACTGGCAAAATTTTCAAATTTATGGACAAATGAGATTAGAATATTAGCAAATCACTTGGATGACATCGTTGCTTCTAATTTTATTTCTCTGCTGATGTAATGGGGATAGTAGTTTTGATATATAACAAAGTGAGCTTTGCATTTGTGCTTCCTGTATGTGACCTTCTCCTCTTTAGCCAGTTCTTTCTTTGCTTGAGAGGAAATTAGGATAATTACAGTAGAGTACGAAGACAAAGGAAATGTTTAACTTTTCTAAAAATGCAAGTTTTGAGTTCACAGTTTGACCATATGTTGAAAGATGGGGTTTAGAGAGAGAATTGATCTTCTAATTTCTTAAACTCTCAATCACATTTTTGATTATGAAGTTTTAACATAACTGACGGGATTGAAAACTTAGGTAAGATGTTCCAGAAGCTCTGTTTTTGAAGGAGGGGAAGCTTACCCTTTAAATCCCAGTGGATGATAGGAATGAGAAAAGTAGGATGTGAAGGTCAAAGGCTAGGGCCCTGAGGAACCTCCTTCAAGGTCAAAAGTTCAGGAGCTACACAGATATTCAGATAGGTTTATGGAAACCAGTGCTGTTGTGGATGACTGGCCAGTTTCCGTAGGAGTAACCTGAAGTAACCTGAAAACTTCGGACGTTAGCTTCACTTTTGTCTGCACAGACATGATTTCCAACACGCATCACTAACAGGGAGGCAGACCGAGCGATGGCCCCAAGGTACTGCCCTGAGCCTCCTACGATATGTTTATGTCATTCTCACAACCCCCAAATTTGCAGATGACCCAGGGAGGGCACAAAGAGATACTGAGAGCTTATGCTCAGTGGAAAGACTCACAGTGTCGGTGTTTACTGGGGCCTTGTGGCCCTGAGAAGCAAGCATGGCTAAGAAATCTCTTCAGCCCTGTGTATCCTGAGAAAGGGTTGGTTGCAAAAACCATCCTTCCCCTCCACTGCTTAGATGAGACTCGCGGATACCATCTGTTTGGCTATGACAAGACCACACAGAGCATTTCCAAATCCCCAGTCTTTACCTCGTAAATGATTAGCTGAAGAGCAAGTGTTCACTCATCGGTCAGAACACACGCTCGTGCGTCACCCTGGGTTAGGAGTCCCTCCTTCCCCGCTCTTTGAACCTCACCCTCAGCCTGAGGCCCCATCTGATGCCTCCTAAGCCCCCTGCTAAGATGAAGCTGTCAGTAGGACAAATGTTTGCTGATCTTCTGTTCCATCACGCTACCTCTTCAACCTCCTTGCCTACAACTGGGTCTTTTCAGTCTTTTCAGCCTTGTTCATTCTTTTATATATATATATATATATATATATATATATATATACATACACACACACACACACATACATACATATATAACAAAACAAAATAAAAACCTTCTTTTAAAATCTAACTCTTAAGCCTTGCAGAATTTAGGATCACAGCCTTCTCCTTACTGAGTGATGGCTCCTTTTTCCTATTTCCAATAATCCTGTTAAACAAAGTGTCTCCTCACTAAGCCTGGATTCGTTTTTATTTGATAGCAGGAGATGGTGAGTTTGTTTCCAAAGGTGACTGGCCAGGACCACCGATTCCACCTGCAGATGGCAGTGTGAAGCCCGAGGCTCAGACGGGGCCATCTACACTTCAGAGACTTTGTCCCATGGGATAGTCCAGGGAGGATCAAAAATGTCAGTTAGATTTGGAGCCTCTTTGGCATTGTCACTGGGTCTCATGAGCCTTCCTCTCGCTCACTGACATTTTGGAGGTCAGGAGCTAAAGTGCTCTCAAGGACTGAGAATTTATTCAAAAGAAACTGAGTCAGTTTCTGCCAGTTTAAAATTCTTCCTGTCTCTTTTGCATGAGATGCTGGAAATTTGTTTTCCTTGCTGGTCAATAACTAACTTGGTTATCAAAAAAATAACAAAAGGGATGTTTTCCTAGCACAACTGATAGTTGTATGTGCCAGTTTGTGATCAGATATAGCAGAATTATGAATCAAATAAAATATGATGATATTCCACAGCAATAAAAGTAAGAACTTATCTTTTTAGTGTAAAGATGTGTAAGTACAGCATGCAGAAATTTGGTTATGGAGCAACACAGCAGTACTCAGGAAGAGAAATATTAAGGGCTGTATTAGGAATTTTTTGGATAAGACTTACAGAAACTGAGCTGGGATTAGGCAAAAGGAAAAAGAAAAGGGAATTTATTGGTTCTCAGAATCTGAAAACAACCAGACCGAGGAAAGGAAGGGAAAGTTGCTTGGTTTCAGGGATAAATGGGACACTGGACACAAAAACTGGGGCTCTCCGCATTCCGACTCTGGGCTGGTCTCTCTCTGGGTGGCATTCTCTCATTTAGGTTTTATTCTCTCCCTACAGACCATCCTTTTGCACTGGCCAGGATTATGGCCTTAAACGCATCTAAGTTGAGAGACACTTCTGACTTGCTACTGGAACGGAGAGAATCTGGCTATTTCACATACAGCCGGGAACATTCTGTGGGTGAATTCTGATAGGAAACCTGAGAAGGCATCTCCCATAGCCAGGGAGAGATAACCATATAGAACTAGTCCTTATCAGGCACCCTGCCAACCAGGGCGAAGACAGGATTCAGCTGCTTTTGTACGCCTTGTCTGTTAGTGAATAAACATGTGTTGGAAGAATTCTCAAGGAACTAACTGTCCCTCTAATGACCAAGGCAGCTCAAGCAGCAATGATGACGCCGGGTGTAGTGCACAGACGGATGTACGTGCAGGGGCTCTGGAAGGATGGGGAGTGGTTGGCAGAAAGCGCTGCTGGAGATCAGAGAAGGGCTGGCAGAGCGGGAGCTTCTTACGGGACAAGGCGACAATGTAAGAGGCACGGAGGAGGAGCGTGCCCTGAAGGAAAGAGGGTGGCATCCCCAGGACTCTCTCAGAGCTCTCCCACAGCTCCTTCTATTTCCACAAACGATCCCATTCCTGCCCCAGGTGTAAGCAGGACCGAAGGGAAGACCGTCAGCCTCGGTAGTCCTCCTCCACATGGGGGGTGAGGCACCTAACAGCCTCACCCAGTCCCTCCTCAGAGCTTTCACCACTTGGCTCACATCCACCGGTCCCTCATTCCTCTTAACCTCTTTTTCTACCGGATCTGAGACACAGTGCCACACCCCGCAGTATACCCCATTTTGTAAAGTTAGAGTGATGGACCAAGGGTGGACTGTTACCCATTCAGGGATCATTTGCTTTTTTTTTTTTTTTTTTTTTTTTGGGTCTTTTTGAGACAGGGTTTGCTATGTAGTTTAGGCTGGCCTTGAACTCACAGAGATCTGCCTCAGCCTCCTGTATGCTGGAATTACAGGCCTCTGCCACCACACCTGGCCTCACTTCCATTTTAATGAGAAAATTTTTAACCAAAATAATGATATTCTCAGTGACAAATTTTGGATATCTTCAATGAAAGTGGGAGAATTTGGAGGATTTGTGATAAATCTACCCCTTCCTCTTGAAGAGTGTTCTTAACATTACGGTCCGTGGATTTGGAAATCAATTTTGTGGATCACAGCTACTGTTGTGCGTGTGTGTTTGTGCGCGTGTTTGTGCTGGGGATTGAATCCAGCACCTTCCATATGCTAGCCAAGCTCTCTAACGCTGACTGTACACTCAGCCTACAATGACTGTATTTAAAGGGAGGAAGTAGAACTGAATAGAGTGGAGTGGAACACAAGGAATATTGGAGTTCATGGCTCGTGGGGCGAGTTATGCCTCATAAAATACATTTCTGGTGAATATGTGTGGGTCAGGGTGGTATGCGTGTGCATATATATGTGTGTGTGCGTGTGTTTTGGTGTGGCTTATAGGGAAAAAAATTGAAAAATACTATTCAAATTTGTCCTCTAAAAAAGTACAGGGCTGGGGATATAGCTCAGTGGCATAAATGCCTGCCTGGCAAGCTCAAGGCCCTGAGTTTGATTCCTGGTACTGAAAAAAAAAAGAAAAAAAAACTATAAAAAAGTACAATGTGGGTTTGATCAGGGCAGTCTTGGCTAGTCCAACTTGCCTGGTGGCAAGTTGTAAGTAGAATATTTTCATATTTTTTGGTATCTTGCCTCAGAGTGAAAGTCACTCATATTTCCCAAGTCCCTCAGGCAATGTAACAAAATGAACCACTAGCACCGTTTTCTACCTGTTAAGCAAATGATTTTTGGTTTGAGATTTCCCCAGTGACTATTCCAGGTAATGAAAACTTGACGTTGTATTTCTAAACACCTTTGAGAATTAGAGTCATTAATAATGACTATCTGCCATCCACATTCCCTTTACTGAAAGCAGAGGCTTTCAGGTAGAGAAGCAGGAGTCGATAGTGTTGGAAAGCTTGACCCCTGCTCCTCAGGGCAAGCTGAGCCCTGATCTGGGACTCAAGGCGGGGAAACAGAAGAATGCACAGGAGTGTGTTTAATGGTAAGCCCAAGTTTAGGGCAAATGTACATGAAAATGGTAGAAACAGAAATGCAGAAACAGCTGGGTGCCAGAACAACTTGCAGAGCATGGAAGAGAGGTCTGTAGAACCCACTGTCTCTCTGGAAGTTCAGAAGGACAGGTTTGAGAGTTTCTGCCCCCAGGAAGCCACCCAAAGTTCTAAAAGTATGTGCCACCCAGATACAACAAAACAAAACAAAACACACCCTGAAACCCACAACAATTCTCTGGCCAAACTGACAATGAGCAATCATTAACAAAATGTTCTTTTCCTTGGCCAGATGCCCAGGAGGAAGACTTTTTTGTAGGAGGCTTAAAGGGGACTTTGTGTGTTTTCTTCATTCCAAGAGACATGAAAACAGAGCTATTGCCTCTCCTACCTTAGGTAAACTTATGGGTCAGGTTGTCCTCTGGTTATATCGTTATCATTTTAAAAGTGGGATTCCAGGAAGCAGTGGGCTAGGAAGCTCCCATTTCTCAGTGCCCTTGGGCCTCTAAATGTTAGTGGCTTCAAAACATCCTTGCTGCTCCCTCCCTGAAATTCCACATTACTTCAGTCTCAACAAAAATGTCAAATATTGGAGAAAGTCATCTATCTCCAGGCCTTATCTGTTATCGAAATTGTAGTGTGAAATATTTCTACTTGTGAAGGAGTAGGTAGGGAAGTCTGGGAATACCAAGTGTTAGCAGCGTTTCTCTCACATTTGGCCCTGGGGAATTCAAACTGGTTTGTATACAATTTAATAAACAAATAAAGGATTATAAAAAATGCAACAGAACTCAAATGCAGTAAGCAGGGTCCCAGTAACTGTTATTTTAGGAAGAAACAGACCGCTCTGATTATCAGAGTGCTGCAGTCAATGACACTGACAGAAACGTGGCACATGTGGGCTTTTAAATAGGGAAGTTTGCTTAGAATGAATGGCCTGTCTCAGATTCCTGCAAAGTTACAGGAATCACACCAAGCATGATCCAAATTTTACTGAAACAGTTTATGGACCAGAGAAGTATGTTTGGAGACACAGTTGAAGAAAATTCAGTAAAAGCTATGAAATGTAAATGGAGCTTAAGAGGTTGGAGCCTTCTCTGAATGTCTGTAAGGAGTCTTTCGCAAGTAGAATTATTTGGGAATGTAATCTGGATTCCAGTTTCCATCATCTGCAGCCTAATATGTGCATCTCTCTTTTAAGATTATTTTATAATATTCACCTAGAAAGTCAAATGCAGAAGAGTGCAGGAGATCTGTCTACACACTACAGACCCAAAGAATCCAGCTGGGGGCCTGGATCCCAAAGCAATGTCCTCCACGAGTCCATCTGGAGGCCTAGAGACCACAACAATGTCTCAAGCAAATATGTATCAAGGATCTGCACTGAGAAGGCCCAGTGGTCAGTAATGGAAGCTAGAAAGTTCAGCAGTGGGATGAAGGATTGGTGTCAGCAGACTGAGGGATCTGCATTGGAGCCAGGAAACAACCCTCAAGGTAAGGACCACAGCTCTTCCAAAGAGAACCACAGCCATCCTCAGTAACAGTGAGGACCTGAGCTCTCCTCCAGTAACAGCTGAGTTCGTATCAAGAAAGCCAGCATGACAAGCTTCTTCAGGAGAAACAGCAGCACACCATCTTCCCCTCCTGTTCTCCTTTTATGCTGTTGGCAGCAACCCTCTGTGGTGGGCCTTCCACACTCAGCACCACGCCGACTCAGTTCAACTGAGTGTTGCAAGTTGACCATTAGTTAATCCATCAGAATCCTAAACACTTCATAGCAGAACACATGTTCAAACAGAATACAGGTTTGAAGGAATGAGGGAAAAAGTGAAGAGACGGAGAAGGAAAGAATACAAGGGGAAAATGAAAGGAAGGAAGGAAGAAGGAAGAAAGAAAGCAAAAGGAAGGAAGGGAAGGAAATGATTTTAACTAGAGTCTAGGAAATAGGGCACGGACAGGAAGAGAGGCAGGCTGTGTTTATCTGCTCCGCATCCTGGTTGCACCCAGGGCTAGCATCTGCTTCCTTGTTTCAGGAGCAAGTGAGATCCTGCCTACCTGGGCCTTGGTGTTATAACCAGGAATGGGATTCTAGAATGGTCAGTGCCTGGAGGACTGATCAGCGTACCTTCGGAGGACTGCTTAGTTGGAGTGAATCTTGGTAAGAGAAAGAGCAAATGAGGAGAGAAAAGGCACCAGGATGATATTGTCTGGGAAAGAAGGAGACAAGTGAGATTATTTCTGATGTGCACGGCAAATGCCCTACAAGTTGTACTGACAGATGGTATATAAAGTTGATGGGACCCCCAGTAAGTACTCAATAAATAGTTGCTGGGTGCAGTGTGACTAGGAAGTTGCAGGGAGGCGGAGAAGCAGGTGTCATAAAGACCGTGATTCTCAAGCATTTAGGCTTCAAATTCACTTGCCAGGGTAAGTCATCTTGCTTGGTGAAGCCAGTCTCCTAAGAATCTGTGAGCACACATTAAAAAAATATTCTACCATAATCACCACACAGACCACTTGTTAATGTAGGACTCTCAAATATTTTCTTCTTGTTCCTGCCAGAGGTTTATCTCCTTGCTGGCATCCCTGCTTCTGGGATGGACCACCATTTTTGGAGCTTCACTACTCCTCCTTTCTACCACTGGCACGTAGCAAAGACCATGTGCAATGTGGGCGCCTGATACTGTTTGTCCATGTTTACTAAGGATCTGTTCGCTTTTTTACAGTCACTCCAATACCCCAAGTCTCCTTAGAATCCCTATTCCACTTGCTACAGTCCTTATCTAATTTTTAGGAGTCCTGCTGAATACGTGGCTGGACCAAAAGGGACACAGGGGAGTCTCAGCAACAATATCCTAAGTTCCTGAGTTGAAATATAGGTTGTTCTTATTCCATAAGCAAAGTTTAATATGGCGATGAGATTTTACAGTATGATCAGCATGGTACTATATACTTCAGGCACAAAATGAGTTCTGGGGATTGGCTCAGGATCTGACCACAATGTTTTCATGGTAAATTGGATTGTTAATTTGCCAATGATTGACTTAGAAAATACTACTAGAATCAAAACATAGTCACTTAGAATGAATGGAATTGAATGTAATCTAGCCATTTCATATTTCAGATTTTCCACAAAACCTAGATGGCTCAAACTTGTCTGAATTAGGGCCTTCACATAAAGTTTATTGAACACATCCTATTCTAGCAGCCTGCCCCTCATCATAGGCAGCTTTGCTCATGGGGAAAGAGGCAATAAAGTCTAATACTCTGGTGGTACTAACACCTTCATGATGTTTGTAGAAGGAGCAACCTTGGGCCAAGTGAACAAGAAAAGAGGAAGTTCCCAAACCACTTCCAAAGGGTTGAAGCTGAAGAGCAGATGTCTACAGGCTGCCCAACTGTCTGCCACATGGCTCAGCAGTGCTACCACTGCTGAAACCCTAAGTCTACAATTCAGGGTGGTCTGGAAGGGAAGGATTGTTTTCCTGAGAGTGGTTTCAAGAATGCAGCTCCTCACCTAATAAAAGGAATGTGCAATGATTAACTGGGTCTAACATTAGTATCTACAAAATAAAGAGCAATTGGGCCTGGTAGGAGAGAGAACAAACTTTGTATGCACCAATTGCCAGGTGAAACCCGCTCTTTTTCAATCATAAATCTTTCTTGGATGCCAGAGAAGAATTTCACTTCCGTCAGAAACACTGAATGAACCAAAGAGAAAAAACATGTTGTTTTGGAGATGAAAATATATGAAGTTTAATGTTCCTCGCGTCTTTCTGCTTGTTTTGTTGGCTTCTTCTTCATGATGTCCTTGACCTGGCCAAGACTTGCATTGTTTTTAAGATGGGCCATTTGCTTTGGGCTTTAGGTTTAAACAGATAACTTTTATTTGACATTTAGCTTACTGTTCTGGGTGGGGCTAGTTATATTACCTTTGAACACCAAACCCTTGGTCTTTAGTGTCTAGATCGCTTTTCTCTCATTGCTGAGACAAAATACCCTGACACCCAAAATTAAGGAAGGAAAGGTTTATTTAGCTCATGATTTGTGGTGGTTTCAGTCTGTATTGAGCTGGCTCCAAGGCAGGGTGGCATTGCTAAAGGGTAACACTTCAAGGTGGCAGAAGATAGCAGAAGATGGCAAAAGCAGAAGGAGCAACGGTGAGGGTAGCAAGCCTCTTTTCCTGCCTTATATCGTAAGTGGGATACCCACCCCAGGGCAGGTGCAGCACTCACACTATCTCTGTGCTCTCTTCTTGCACAGGCTGAGGATGTTCATAAAGTGAGGACCCTGGCTCCCTGCTGAATTGCTTAATTAAACTTCTAAACTTCTCAAGTTGACACAATGTATCAACCACTACAATTAGCAAGAATATATCAATAGAATTTAGGGTATTCTTAAACTCAAGAGTACCACTAATTCTTACACAGAAGTTGCAGTGCAGCTCAACAAATAAGTTTACTACTCTTGCTGAAATAAGATTCAATTTAGTAGTAGTTATTTGAGTGGGGCTGTAGTTCTCAAAGTATGGTCCTTACAACATCAGCATCACCTCAGAACTTGCTGGAAATGCATATCATTCAGCCTCACTCCAGACTAAACCACCTTTCTGCATTTTAGGAAAGATCTTCAAGTGATTGCAACACACACTAAAATATGGCGATCATTAGTGCAGGAACATTATTACCACAGAATTTATTATACGCCATGATACCAGGGATTGCAGAAATTCTTTTTTAAAAACTTTTTTTACTTTTAAAGAGACAAAAAACCCAATAAAATGATACAGAATTTATTTTTTTTTATTTTTTTTTATTTTTTATTTTTTTATTTTAGAAACATAAAAGTACAAAAACCTATTGACAAACAGACACCCATTATCATAGAAAATAGTACAATCACAACTAATCTATAGACAAGGTGATATGGTCTCAACAGTTGTTGTTGCTTTATCCATTGATATCTTCGAATTGTAGATGTATGGACCCATATACAGACATGCAAATTTAG